>CAIGQZ010032553.1:704167-719716 GCA_903798205.1 Danio tinwini | reverse complement strand
TGAGTATAAAGGGGGATAAATATCAGGCCTTGGTGGATTCAGGATGTAACCAACCTCTATCCACCAATGCCTGGTGAAAGACACGGCATTGGATAAAAGCCGCTTGGTTAAGGTGAGGTGTGTGCACCGGGATGTAACTCACTACCCGCTAATGGCTGTAGAAATTCAATTCCGGGGGAAAAAGCATAGCGTTGAGGTAGCGGTTAACCCGCACCTCAAGCATCCGCTGATTTTAGGAACCAATTGGCCTGATTTTAATAAACTATTAGGGGTTTTGACAGCGGGTGTCTCTTGGAGAAAAGGATCGATGGCTAGGGGGCGGACCGCTCAGTTGGGGGAATCCCTGGCGATGTCGTCACGCTCTGACTCAGAGGGAAGGCCGGGAATCTCCCGGTGTAAAGACTTCCCTCTAGAGCAGTCGCGTGACGACACGCTAAGACATGCCATTGAGCAGGTAAAAGTGATAGATGGGCATATCCTCCAGCCTGAGCGACCGCTCAGCTATCCGTATTTTGCGATCATTAAAGACAGGGTGTATCGAGTGATCCAAGACACTCAATCAAAAGAAGATACTACCCAATTATTAGTACCTAAAAGCCGTCGGGAAATGCTTTTCCAGGCGGCTCATGCTAACCCTATGGCCGGACATTTAGGTCAAGCGGCCACGTTAAATCGACTCATGGCCCGATTCTTTTGGCCGGGCATTCACGGGGACGTCAGCAGATGGTGCGCTGCGTGCCGTGAATGTCAGTTGGTAAATCCACCGGCCTGCCCAAAAGCGCCCTTGCGCCCATTACCAATCATGGAGATCCCCTTCGAAAGAATTGGTATGGATCTCATCGGGCCATTAGATCGATCTGCACGAGGGCACCGGTTTGCATTAGTTCTGGTGGATTATGCAACCCGGTACCCGGAAGCTGTAGCTCCGCAACATATCAGCCAAAAGTGTCGCAGAGGCACTCTTCCGCCTAATCTCCCGAGTGGGGATCCCCAAAGAGATCCTCACAGACCAAGGCACCGCGTTTATGTCACGCACCCTGCGCGAATTATATGAATTATTGGGGATTAAATCGATTCGCACCAGTGTCTATCACCCACAAACAGACGGGCTGGTGAAACGATTTAATCGCACTCTTAAATCCATGATTCGTAAATTCGTTCACGAAGACGCGAAAAATTGGGATAAGTGGTTAGAGCCCTTGCTATTTGCTGTGCGGGAGGTTCCCCAAGCCTCCACTGGGTTTTCCCCATTCAAGCTTCTCTATGGCAGACAGCCCCGTGGGGTGTTGGATGTGGTTAGAGAGGCTTGGGAGGACGAGCCTTCTGATAGTAAAAATGAAATTCAGTACATTCTGGACCTGCGGGCAAAACTCCATGCACTGGGGCGGCTATCCATGGAGAATTTGCTCAAGGCCCAGAGTGAACAACGCCGGCGCTATGACAGGGGCACTAAGCTAAGAAAATTTTCACCGGGAGATAAAGTACTTGTACTACTGCCTTCTTCCAGCTCTAAATTACTCGCCAAGTGGCAAGGGCCGTTTGAGGTCACACGGCGAGTGAACGATCTCGATTATGAGGTGGTAAGATCGGACAGGAGTGGGGCACATCAAATTTATCATCTAAATTTACTAAAGTTATGGAAGGAGACGGAGGAGGTGGCGCTGGCAACGGTGATTACGGGCGAGGATGACCTGGGACCAGAGAGCGGTGGCCGAACTCGGCCGAGCACTCTGATCACGGGAAATGATCACCTCTCCCCCACCCAGCTCGCTGATGTCCGGCTCCTACAGCATGAATTTACAGACGTGTTCTCACCTTTGCCCGGTCGTACTAATATGATTCAGCACCATATCGAGACCGAACCGGGCGTGGTCGTTAGGACCCGCCTGTACCGCTTACCTGAACACAAAAAAAAAAGTGATTCAGGAAGAATTGGAAAAAATGCTGGAGATGGGGGTAGTAGAAGAATCGCACAGCGACTGGGCCAGCCCGATTGTTTTAGTTCCTAAAACAAACGGCACGGTCCGGTTCTGTGTGGATTATCGCAAATTAAATGCAGTATCAAAATTTGATGCGTATCCAATGCCGCGGATTGACGAGTTGCTCGACCGGTTAGGCGCTGCTCGCTATTACTCGACATTGGATTTAACGAAGGGATATTGGCAGATACCCCTAACTCCTATATCCCGAGAAAAACTGCTTTCACAACGCCGTTTGGATTACACCAGTTCGTAACACTTCCGTTCGGGCTGTTCGGGGCTCCGGCTACGTTTCAGCGCTTAATGGATAAAATACTGGCCCGTCACTCAGCATATGCCGCTGCTTACTTAGACGATATTATTATCTTTAGTAATGATTGGCAGCGGCATATGCAGCATCTGCGGGCAGTATTATTAGCGCTGAGGCGGGCCGGGCTTACGGCCAACCCGAGCAAGTGCGCAATTGGGCGTGTGGAGGTGAGGTATCTGGGCTTCCGCTTGGGTCATGGGCAGGTGCAGCCACAAATTGATAAAACTGCAGCCATTGCAACCTGCCCGAGGCCCAAGACCAAAAAGGAGGTGAGACAGTTTTTGGGGCTGGCGGGATATTATAGACGGTTTGTCCCAGATTATTCGTGGAGGGGGAGGAACGGCCGGTGCTGTACATTAGCCGCAAACTGTCTAACAGGGAGGCTAAGTACAGCACCATAGAGAAGGAATGCTTGGCAATTAGGTGGGCTGTCCTCACTCTCCGTTATTATCTCCTGGGCAGGGAGTTCGTCCTCTGTTCGGATCATGCCCCCCTACAGTGGCTCCACCGCATGAAGGATACCAACGCGCGGATCACCCGTTGGTATCTCGCTTTACAGCCTTTTAAATTCAAGGTGATCCACAGGCCGGGCGCACAGATGGTTGTAGCGGACTTCCTCTCCCGGGCGGGGGGAGGGGGAGATCTGCAGGCCGGACAGCTGCACGGCCTGAGACGGGCGGTGGGGGTATGTGGTGGGGAAGGCGTGATCGAACACCCAAAAAGGGGGGAGAGCAAGCGGAGACACCGGCGGCTGGTCAGTGGTCCAATCATAAATAATCAGTAACACCTGTATTTTCTAGTGATTGGGCCGGAGAGACACCTTCATAAGGGGAGGAGAAGGAACAGCCGGGAGAAAGGAGCCAAGCCTACACACACACAAACACACACCCAGACTGCAGCACAACCAGAAAAATAAATAAAGAGTTGTGCTTACCAGATATCGCCGACCCTGTCTTCTTCTTCCTACACAACAAACTTTACTACAGTGACTTTAGTGATAATGATAGTAGCAAACACACAAACCTGCACTCGGGTTGGTTTGACGTCAGAGTATGGTACGTTTAGCTAGTGTGAATGTGTCTTCTGAACTCAAACTGTACCTGAGTCTGCTTGAAAGAGGTGGTCTGGGGTACGGTTCAGGCGAACTCTCGTCCGGTTTAATTCTGGTATGAATGCAATCGTACCAAATGGAAGTGAACCGCCATCTGTACAACAAATTATTATTTTCATAACGTTCATTCGTGTGTGTGTGTGTGTGTCTGTGTATCATGTAGTGTACCTTGGTGACAAGTGGGACTGAGCCAGGGTAAGCACAGTGATAAAGTCTGCTGGCCTCCTCCAAAAACAGCTTCTGCATACATCGCGCAATGTTCTGAACATGTATAATATTTTTTTGCGGCAGATAGATGCTATTGGCTTTCTGTATGTCCAAAATCACAAGATTCAGTAAATGCAAAACGACTGTGATATGCGGGCGTCCTTTCATTTTGGCGCTTTGCTTTCGTGTCAGTCACCCAGCAACAGCCGTACACAACACAGCAGCTCAATGACGCAAGCATACCGGGGTCCAGAAGGAAAAAAGACAATGTGAACACAAACCAACCGAGAAGGTGGCAAGGGGGGGCAATCGAACTTGGGTATGGTCCAGGCAATTGAAACAAGTGTAAAAACACCCTTAGCAACAAAACTCACATAATAAAGTACATAATAAATCAGTTTTTTCAACCTACCAGGGCAATATCAGTCACATGAAAAAGAAACTAAAAAGCTACAATAAAACGTCCAGCGTTTTGTCACATTTTGTCCATAATGCAAGTTTTGTCCAAACGTCCTTCCAGGTTTGTTATTAACTACTATCCTTTGCATTAATGGATAACAAGCTGCAATAAAAGACGACAGCTCCACATCCGTGACCGTGATTCTGCGTATGTTAATTCAACAAAGCAGACATACGTGTTCAAAACCACCATGCTTTGCTTTCCGCACCTAATACAGTATATTAAATATCACATATATTAAATAACATCCACCCGCAACTAACCCCAAACCCGCTACATCAAGACAACATAATTCGTCATAAATCTGTCATAAACATGATTGTCATGAAGCCATTATAATGTGTCATCAATATGTTTCTGATCACTTTTTTTCAGTGGAACAAAATGAATTTGTTGTTACAATATATCATTAAAAGTGTCAATACTCTGTCAAATAATTTTATAACAGCGGCATTATTATTTAATGACAATTAAGGACAGGTTTAATGTCAAATTCACTTTGTACCTCTGTAGTTCATCACACAATTAGAGTACCCTCACAACAATAATGTTTATGACAGATTTCTGACAAGTTATGTTGTCTTGATATGTATTTAGTTGTCAAATACACCTCAAACAATGTCACCATTGCATTGAAAATGACATAACTGGGGGAATAACATTTAATGGAAGTTGTCAAAAGCATGCATACAATCACCTTTAAATGTATGACATGTAATGTCATGATTATAAAGGTTTCACAACAATCTTATGAATACCCATTTCTAAGTGTTACCATTGCTGAATATGCTATGTTTTACTCTAAACTTCTCAGGACAAGATAAAAGTAATAAAATATTAAAGCTGAAATCTCAAGTTTTTGGTGCTTTTTCTGAAGATTACATCACTCATCATCACCATAGCAAGGACAATGTTTCAAAACTCAATCTTTTATGTTTCACACAAGGAAAAGTCAATTTTAAATGGCATGAGGATGAGCAAGGCATGACAGTATTTTAATGATGACCTTTTTATTTAAGGTGAATGACTCCTCTAAAGCATAAATGGGCAAAGGGACATGAAACAGATGATTGAGCCTATAGAATGAATTCAGAGTGTAATATGTGTATATGAAAGTTGCAATAAAATTTATTTCCTCTTCAGCAAACTTTAGAGTATAAGTATTTCCTCACAATATGAGTAATGGCGTGGTCACAGTGCTGCCACCCAACATCCTTATCAGCAATCTAGCAAGTGAAATAGCACTGAGATGCAACTTTGAGAAAGATACAGATATTTTTACTTGGAATAAAAAGAGATTATCAACAGAGGAGAAGCTTTAAGGGCTCCCTGTGGTTTTCTGTCAAAATAAAAGTTTGAAATCTAAATATTTGTCACACTGTGACTTTAATAAATATAAAATGAAGGAGATCAAGGAGAATCCAAAACAACTCATTCTTGAAAAAGTCCTTCAAGGAACATTCAGGAGTAAAAGTCATAGAGAAACAACCACAAAAGAATACTTATACAATAACTGACCAACACATTATGCAAACTAATGGCTTTACATAGAGAAAAAAATAACAAAAGGAATCTACATAAGAAAAATATGTGCAAGATAAGTAACCATGATTAAACAAACAAGGGCTGTACCCAAAATTGCCCCAAACCCTTAAGTAGTGCACCATTTGAGGGAGCAGCCATTTCTAGTGGTGTCCAAAACCATAGTGGTCGTTCTGAAAGGTGCTCTATCAAATCCACAATGCACCACAATAACGAGTGTACAACCCACCAGGCAGGCACACAACATCATAAGACGTTAATATTAGATAAGATTTTGGTTATGACGTCAAATGACCAAAGTTCTTTGTCTAGTCAGCATCTAAAGACAACATTAGTTTAACGTTCGATAACAGCGTCAAATGTTTGATTTTAGGTTGTGTTGGAAAGTGACAAAAATCCAATATTGAGCCAACATCTTAAACCAACGTCATATTGATGTCAAATACTGACATATATTTGTCAGGTTTGGCAACCAAAATCCAGCGTCTGATAGACGCCATAGTGGTAATGTCCACACAATGTCAAGCTTTTACATCATTAGACGTTGATATTTGGTTGATTTTAGGTTGGACGTTGGAGTTGGCCTGACGTTGGGTTCTGAGGTCAACTCGATTTTCATTTTCACATAAAATGCAACATCTCCACAAGGCTGGTGTACAACATCAATCAAAATAAATATTCTAAATAAAATGTTATTTAATTAAATGATGTTTGCTTAAATGACAGAAATGAAAAATACTTGTTTCATTACTAATAGGCAGTTCAATGAGTGTTAAATACCTATCACAGGGTCTGCCCAAGAAGAAGAAGAAATCTAGTCTGTTTAAGGTACCATATTAGTGGATATATTATAGGATAATGTAGGAAATAGTGAATGAGGGTATGCCTGTAGGGTGCAATTTTCGAATACAGCAAAGGACTTCATCAGAAAATTGATACTAAGCAGACAGAAAGTGATTTGTGTATTGAAATAAGAGTGCACTGAGACAAACATAGTCATTGCAGTTATCTGTCCCAGCATTGGGGTGAGGATGGAGAACATGGAGACAGATAAAAATGGGAAAGTAGAGGAACAGGCAGGGGGGGCACCATGGGATTGACAATAGATCATAGAGGAAGCATTCAGGGAGTAGATTATAAAGACAGGCATCAGGGATTGAGCCGAAGAAGATCAAGATTAAGCCCTGGTTAACCCTCCTGTTGTCTTAGAATTCTGTATACTTCATTTATCCTTCACCACTCATCCCAGGTGGGTCAAGGTTGAGATCCTGTCTTCATCTTCATCATCAGCCTGGGTATGAGAGAACCAAAGTGGAGATATAGGTATAGAGCATGGATGCCTAACCTTGATCCTGCACCAAGGTCCCTCCACCAAGGTTTTTCAGGCTTCACCTTAGTACAGCTACAACTAAGCTTTATTCTTCTATACCAGTGGTGCCCAAACTAAATACTGAAGGGCTTGAGTCCTTTGGCATCAACTGCAATTAGACACACCTGAACCAGCTAATCAAGCTGGGTACCACTGGTATTTACCTTGATCTCTGCGTAAGAGCGGGTGCATCCATTTAAATCTTTTTGGCACGAGACTTCCACTCTCATTTATTTCCATTCATTTTAGACGTTAAAAACAGCTTGTTTTGCTGCTTGATGTTGCAAACTGATATTTTCCTTTTATATTATTCTACTTTGTCTGTATAGTCGCACAAACACTTGTATGTAGAGCAAGTAGTTTGACCGTTTTCTGCCGTTTATTATTCCTAGTCCTTTCTCCCATAGGCAACTGAATCGAAAGTTCTAAAACAATCGCGAATACGCGCGCACTACCTCATTAAATAATAAGGTCAATAGAGGGATAAAACTCAGCTGCAGCTGAAGCAAGGTGAAGCACAAGTTACCTTGTGGCTCATTTTCACTGAGTGGTACAGTATGGTATGGTATGGTTCGGTACACTTTAATGTCAGTTTCCTCTATAAAAAGATACAGTACCACATTTTGGGTACCTTTTCAAAGGGTTACCTAGGCAATAAAAAGGGTACCAAAAGGATGCACAGCTAAGCACTATTGGTTTAAAGAAAAAAGTCACTAGCGTGTGCAACAAGCCAGGAAAATGAAAACACAGGAAGTGACATTTTTAAATACACAGCTGAGACATTACACTATAATAATATATACATAATAATATAATTACAAGTCAGATTGCATCTGCACCGAGTCTGCAGCCAGAGCCCTCTCCCCTGAGCTCAAACAAACCTTGTCGCCATCTTGATGAACAGCCACAAAACTGTCAAACAATTTGCCTATTAATTATTTTCGTCGCCTTTTGGACTATTATGAACTCACAATGACGGAATTACTTTAACAAAATGTTAACGTTACATGTGCTGGTGAAAACTAAAAATAAATTTGTACAGACTTTATATGTTTTGTATTGTTTATTAACCCAAATAAGGCCTAAATGTATATTTTGGGTATTTTCTTGGTAATTTGTAACATTTCAGAGACTGTAAGGCTCTGTATGTGTTCATATATAAAAATATTTCAGATATATATCAGATGTTAGAGTAACGTTAGCTGTTTCACATTAACATTCATCTGCAGCCAAATCAAATCAAATCCTGTTTACAGAAAGGTTAGAATTTAAAATTTATTTATTAATAAAAGTATGTATGTATATAAAGCATTTGTTTAGTAATTATTATTATTATTAGTAATTATTTGTAAGTGATTCTCATACGATATGTGAACTTCAAGCAAGAATGACGTCGACTTTCTGTCGTACACTATGCCTATCAGAAGGGTACCATTGGTACCATTTGGCAGTGTAGACACAAGCCTGGTAAAGGTGATCCCTACTGAACCTTAACGTGCTGTACCACTTAGTGGAAACAGGCATTGGTGGAATCTCAGGGGTGATGGTCCATGGTGGAATCAAGGGGGAGTCAATTGGGTTAAAGGACCGAAGTGTAGTAAAGGAGATAAATGGCTAGAGTGGAGCTGTAGTCCTTAAAGCACTAGGCAGATCTAAAGCTACATTTGCATGACAACAATGTAATCAAAAATGAAAAAGTATGCACAACACATTTTTCAAAGTGACTTGCATTTACGGATACAGTACATCTGCCTTAATAGTTGAATTTTATATGCAAGGACCGTAGCTGGAGCTGTTAGTTGTAAGGAAGTAATGATTAAGCATGTTGTCGCCGCTGATGTGTATTTCAAAATTGACATGTGTATAAAATGCACGTTGGCTGATGGTTGTAATGTGAGTAGATCCAAACATTGCTGAAAAAGCATTACCACCCTGCAGCCCAAGGTTACTCTGACTGGTTACTCAATGAAGCTAAGGAGCTTTTTCAATAGCTTACATCACTCATCATCATAGCAAGGACATTGTTCCAAAGCTCATTCTTTTATGTTTCACATAAGGAAAAGTTGTCAAATTGAAATGACATGAGGGTGAGTAAGACATGACAGAATTTTAATGATGACCTTTTTATTTTAAGGTGAACAACTCCCTTTAAAGCGTAGATGGGCAAATGGATCTGAAAAGGATGATTGAGCTCATTGAATGAATTTAGAATGTAATAGGTGTATATAAGAGGCTGCATTAAAAGTAATTCATTTCCTGTTCAGCAAACTTTAGTGTATAAGTACTTCATCGCAATATGAGTAATGGTGTGATCTCAGTGCTGTCATCTGCCATACTTATCAGCAATCTAGCAAGTTGCAAATATAAGCAGGTCTGAGTCTGGTTAGTACCAGGATGTGAGACCACTTTCTGGGTGAGGTTTGTAAGAGTTCTAATGCCCCAGTATAGTGACAGGGACAATATACTGTCAGAGAGAGCAGTCTTTTGGATAAGACATTAAATCAAGGTTCTGGCTCTCTGTGGTTTTCATTAAAAATCCCACTTACCCATTATAGCCTCCCAATCATCCCCATCCACTGAACTGGTTCATTATGCCACAGCCATATCAGCCCAAAACTGGTTACTCACTGAAGCTAAGCAGGGCTGAGCCTGGTCAGATTAGAGACCACTTGGGAAAACTAGGTTGCTGTTGGAAGTGGTGTTAGTGAGGCGCTTAACCTACAGTCTGTGGCAGTCCTAATGCCACAGTAAAGTGAATGGGACACTATACTGTCAGTGAGCGCTATCTTTCGAATGACACGTTAAACCGAGGTCCTGACTCTCTGTGGTCATTAAAAATCCCATGGCACTTCTCATAATAAGTAGGGGTTCTCTCCATTGGCCCTTAGCCATCATGGACTCCCAATTATCCCCATACAAAATTAGCTGTATCATTGTCTCTCCACTCCACCTATTGCTGGTGTGTGGTGAACACACTGGCGCCGTTTTCATGTGGCTGCCGTCGCATCATCCAAATGGATGCTGCACACTGGTGGTGGTGTGGAAAGACCACATCCCCTCATTATTGTGAAGTGCTTTGGGTGTATGCCATACATGATAAATGTGCTATATAAATGCACATTACATTACATATCACTATCTCTTCATTCCCCAGATGTGTGATGAGCACACTGCCGCTGTTGTACTGTGGCAAAATGTTAATATGAGCAAACATAATATTTATTTCTTTATTTTTTTATTATTTCTTTTTTTATTTACTACATAGAGTTCAGCAGTAGGTCCACCTGATTTTTTATCTTTAATAAGCTTAATAACAATAATAATAATAATTCCTTATATTTATATAGCACTTTTATAGAAACTCAAATTGCTTTACACAATCAAAGGGGTGGGGGGTGGGGGTGGGGTCTCCTCATTCCTCATCCACCACCAGTGTGAAGCATCTACCTGGATGATGCAACGGCAGTCATATTTCACCAGATCACACACCACACACCAGCTGGTTGGTGGAGAGGAGACAGAGTGATGAAGCCATATATGATATGGGGATGATTTGGAGGCCATGATGGACAGAGGCCAGTGGGCAAATTTGGCTAGGATGCCAGGGTTAAACCCCTACTCTTTTTCGAAGGACATCCTGGAATTTTTAACAACCACAGAGACTCAGGACCTCAGTTTAACATCTCATCTGAAAGAAAGCGCTCATTGAGCAGTATAGAGTCCCCATCAATATATTGAGGCATTAGGACCCACACAGACCACAGGTCGATTGCCCCCTGCTGGCCTCACTAACACCACTTCCGGCAGCAACCTAGCTTTTCCATGTGGTCTCCCATCCAGGCACTGACCGGGCGCAGCCCTGTTTAGATTCAGTGGGTGATCATGTGGGAGTTGCAGAGAGCTATCTTTAAGGGGAAACCAGAGGTGCTCTATGGTTTGAAATATTTAGTATCAGTATAGCCTGATTTATACAAAATTATTCCATACTGCATTAACATAAATGCATCTTTTTAATACTGTTGGCTGATTTGCATCAGCTATTTGGAAGCAGTTCTGAGTAAGTAACAGTTTTTTTAATTAAATAAGTGATAAATAGCATGGATCATTAATAATGGGAAAAGGATGAAACATACACTTTCTTTGCAAAGGCCCAAAAATCTGGGCTATGCCCCTAAATACACATACTATGTATTATTATTAAAATAATAATTATGTCTTTTCACTTATACAGTTGATTAAAGTAAAGTCCATCCTGAGAAATATTCACTAAAGTAAAAGTGGTCTTTTTTGAGATTAGGACATTAACATATACACATTGTTTTATGGATTACGAACAAAGACCACATACATTCCCTCAAGCCTTTGAACTCCTCAAACATACGTAACGAGATTAAAGATTGCCTGAGTGACAGTTTGGGGTATGTGGATTAATTAATGTGGTTTATAAGTTGTCAGACGGCCAAGCGGATGTTTTTGACAAAGTCAGAGCAAATACAGAAGCATTTCCTGGATGCAGATAAATGAGCTGTGAGTCAGTGGACTACAGCACACACAGGCTCTCCCTCATGGTTTGCTTCCATTACTCCTGATTGCAGACATGCTGCCCGGAATATAAACGACAGTAGATGGGCAAGATGAATAGATAGTAGTTGGATGGAGCTGTAACATGAATTTCCACAAGGGGTAGTGGAAAATACAAAGTACTAGCAAGGGACATCATGCACCATTTTTTTTTTTTTTGAGAGCTGCTGTATCCGAACTTTCCCCCATACCCCTATTCACTATTCCCTACATCAATCCACTAATATGGTCCACTTGAAGGAAAAGTAGTGAGTGAATTGAAGCATTGAGTCAAGGGATGCTGTTTTGTTTGTGCTTTGTTGGTTGATAAATCTACTAAACTTATTAGATTTTCAACTTCTTGGTCAGACCCTATAATAGTTAATACTTATCAAGCTGTCTACTAATAATGAAACAAAGTATTTTGATTTCTGTCATGCTACTTTAATTAAAAGGAATGTAATAAGCACACTAGAATAGTACTGCTTTTATATTTTTTACTAAAAAAGTATTGTTTTTTTTTATATACTTTTAAGTCAAAGTTATATCAAACACTTAGTACAACTGATCAACTGCTGAACTCAATGGCCCGAAATTGCTGGAACTCAGCCAGAGAGGAAAACAAGCAAGGCATGTGTCCAAAACCTAAACTATCAGTTCTTTCAATGAAATAATGTTTACTTAGCTTTGTTTATTATTTTTATGATACTTATTGTACAAAGACAATTAATTACATTATTTTATGTCTAAACCAAAATACATTAACATTAAAGTCATTATTTTATATCTCTAGGACACATTCATTTGCGGAGAAGGTGGCCAGGGAGGAGTCACACGGGGGAGGAACCAGGAAGAGAGCAGAAACCATAGAACCCAGGATGCTGCCAGAAGGACAGTCCAGGGTGAGGGCGAGGAAGGGAGGAACCATGGAGGAGTGGTCGACGATGGGGCTGACTGAGGACAATGGAGTTGTAGCCCAAGGAGGGAGACAGAGAGCCCAGACGAGGCGATGACGTGGGTCTGGAAGCCCACGGTGGAGCCAGAGCAACAGAGGATATAGCCAGAGGAGTGGAGTCCAGAGGTGTAGGCAGGGTGACGATTGACCAAGGTGGAGCCAGAGGGACGAAAGAGCCTGGCAGAGCTGGTGGGCTGAAGGTCTGGGAACAGCAAATTTGGGACAGAATTTTTGCTGTCTGGGAACAGCGTGGAAAAAAAAGGCTTCACTGCAGAAATCAACGAGTAGCATCTCCGGGTCCAAAGACAGCTCACCGGTGGGGAGGTGGGCGGGCTCTTGCTCAGTCCCTCTATATCTACCAGGATTCCCAGAGTTGACGATGTTGCCGGCTCACACATATTAAGCTCCTTCTGTTATTCCGCTCTGTCGCTCTTGATGGCGATTGCTCATACACCGTGGGTGGCTCTCAGTCTGAGGTGGGCTCTGGCAAGCATTCCCTGCTGACATGTGATGGCTGGCTGGTCTCTGGGTCTGGAGTGGCCTCAGCAGGCCATGTTCAGACTGGTGTTGTAGAATCTACAGAGCGTGGTGTTGTGAGCGATTGACAGGTACAGTCTGGTGTGGTCCTCAAGGCTCTGTTTCTTCTGCTTCAGCAGGAGGAGAAGTATTTCAGGGCAGTAGGTGCGGCCCTTGGGAAACACAAAGGGAATGAAAAAACACTGAGGGGCAAAAACTCAAAGAAAAAAATGGGGGAAACATACACCACAATCTTTTTCTGTGTCGGTCTGGTATTCTGTCACAGTGCGCTCACTCACAAACACACAGATCTCAGGATTTATCAAAAAACACATATTTATTTTTTTTTTATAAAAAATACTCACAACAGGCTCTGGAACGTCAAAACACAGAAAGTGGTGACAATAAAATACTGGGCAATGAACTAAACGCCCTCAGGGATATAAATATACAAGACATGATTGATCTGATAACAAACAGGGGAGAGACACAGGTGGAACTAATGAAAGGTTGGAAAACTGAACAAAGAAATTGCATGACAATAACAGAGAGCACATGGAATACAACAAACACATGGCACACAACACAATGAAGACACCAGATTGTGACAATTATTAGTAGTGTGTTATTTTTTGCTAATTTTTTTAAAATAAAAATTTAACCTTGATCAGATGTGATCAACCTAATGTGTCCTTGCTAAAATAAATTAGATTAATAAAGTATAAAAAAATCATTCATTTGACCCTCTTACACATACACATATTTGTATACATGTTTTTTAGGACTCTCCTATGCCTATCATATAAATGTTATACTGTAAAACATTTATTTATTAACTTATTAGCTTATTATATGCCCATAATAACCCTAAGGGAAAACCTTTTATGACAAAAGACTCTATTAAGTATAATTTTTAAAAGTTTTGAATTAAAACCTTAACAAATTAATACCAAGGTCATACCCATACAATTTTGTCCTTGCAAACCACAAAAAAGCAGAACAAATCAAAGGCCAACAAAAACCTAAAACTACAAACAAAAATACTACAAATTAATTTGGTTGCTTAAACTTTTTAAATGTGCAAAAACAGGCCTAAAAATACAGTCCTAATCTTACATTATACTGTATTTGCAGCTTGGGTAAATGAAGTGCAATTTTAATCAATCATTTTGCTCTAAAACCAGAGGCTTCATCAGAGGCACATCTCCTTCATTTGCAGCTAACAATGTGAGTGCGGCTCACTGCAGAATCTGTAGGCAACCGTGTCTCTCCGATTCGAGAAGGAATTAAACATTTCACATCAAAGGCTAAAATTGTAGTGACAGGAATAAGGTGTCCAGCATGAATAAAACCGGCAGGCCTGTCCTTCAGAGGACATCGACTGAACAAGCAGATGTTTGGAGCCCATTGTTCATGATAAGTGAGGAGTTCACTTTAACATTCAGTCATTAGCTTTCATTTGTTTTGCCCTTGAACAGTCGGGCAATTACTGAAAAGATCACAGATTGCAGAACATTTGGCTTTGTTATAACTTTTCAAATGTAAATTTAGGTGACTTTACCGCGAACAATGTTTTTCTCAAAAGTCAATATGTCCTTTGTTCTGTTCTGCGATGATCTGGTAACACTTTAGAACTACAGTACGTTTATAATTAAATCATTAACAAACATTGTATAATGTTGAGCAGAACATAAAATAATATAGATTCAAATAGCTTTAATTGTGAGGTGATATGTGCTTATTAATGAACGTAATGAACATTACTGGTTCATTGGTAAAGGTGTGAACCTCCACTGGTCTCACGGTTTGGTTTGGTAACAATTAGCATGCCATCGATTCGGTTCAATTCCATATCATGGTGCATTGACAATGCTTTCCGTAGACAATTTTATATTTTCTTCACAGCACAGCAATTTTTGTATTAAAATGTATAAATATATTTATATACTATCTGTAATACAATTTTGTCCTTTTATACAAACAGTCCGATATATAAACTGTATCTTTAAAAACTCAAGTACATGCACAGAACAACGTGAGCATTTATAGCAGATAAACAAATAGAAATATCACACTCGCTTTCTGAGCCTTGTCTAGCGAGTTCTTTCTTACACCCTTATATTTTGTCACTCGCTCATTGAAAGGGCTGTGATTGGCTCTAATGCTCTGGTGCTGTTCACCATTGAGTGACAGTGCCAATCACAGCTGATCCATGACAAACGCGGAGGAGAAAACTCACTATGCAGACACGCGCTCGTGTCTGGATCTACAAGTATCACTATAACAGCCGAGAGGAGAGGAAACTTTACCTCATGACAACAGGTCAAAGGTGCACAGCAACAGAGAGAGAAATTGAGTTTACTTTCAGTTTCTCCACAACAGTGAAACAGGGGCTTCTGCTGTAAGTGTCAGTGTAAGACTGTCTGGCAAACACACGCAGTGAGCATTTTAAATTCTCCCACTCGCCTCCCTCGCCATAGTAAGCTACCACGACATAGCGCATATGAGATAAATGACGTCAGTACATAATAACCGGTTAT
>CAIGQZ010032553.1:672927-698774 GCA_903798205.1 Danio tinwini | reverse complement strand
AAATAAATAAATAAATAAATAAATAAATAAATAAATAAATAAATAAACAAGCAGTTTGTTAGTATTGGGTAGCTAGACTTTACACCCTTAAAATAAAGTTCACAAACAAACACACAAACAAAATAAATAAATAAATGATTTAACAAAAAAACAACCAACCAACAAACAAACAAACAAACAAACAAAGTTAGTCAGTTAGTTAGTTAGTTGTTAGTCTTGGGTTGCCAGACTTTAGCTCTTAAAATAAAGGTTCACAAACAAACAAAGTAAATTAATAAATAAGTTAACCAACCAACAAACAAACAAACAAACGGACGGCAGGACGGACGAACGAACGAACGAACGAACGAACAAACAAACAAATAAATAAATAAATAAATAAACAAATTGTTTGTTAGTCTTGGGTAGCTACACCTAAAGTAAAGGATCTGTATTGGCACAGATGATTCCATAAACACTTATTGTCGATATAGTATTTACATACCACAAAGAGTTATTATATTAATAAAAATGTTGTTTACACCAAGAAAATGTGTTCTTTGAAATGTTCTTTACTTTTTTATAGCACTGCTGCAAAAACTCTTCTGGAAGCTTTATTTTTAAGAGAATAACTGTGTTTATGTTAAACAGTTGATACAATAATAATAAAACTGTTTAAAAAACACTTATTCAGCTCATTTCAATCACAATTAGCATAAATGTGTCAGTGTACTCCACATTTCTGTCAAAATAAGAAATAACTTAAAAATATTATTATAATTAAAATATTATAATATTAAATAATGTTTAATTAAAATTAATTAAAACTCTGGACAGCACGGTGGCGCAGTGGGTAACGATCTCACCTCACAGCAAGAAGGTCGCTGGTTCGAGCCTCGGCTGGGTCAGTTGGCATTTCTGTGTGGTGTTTGCATGTTCTCACCGTGTTCGCATGGGTTTCCTCGGGTGCTCTGGTTTCCCCCACAAGTCCAAAGACATGCGCTATATGTGAATTGGGTAAGCTAAAATTGTCTGTAGTGTATGTGTGTAAAAGCTGAAAAGAAAATGAATAAATGAATGAATGAATTAAAACTCCTGAAAATCAAGTCACATATCAAGATGAAGATTTAAATTCTGACTATTTTATTCAAAAAAATATTACTTATATATCAACTTATATTCTAAATAATAATTATTTATAACAAGGTTATGAAAACTGTGACTATATACATCACTTCAACGTTATCAAAGTTAGTTTTAGAGAAGCATGTCTAAAATAAGAGAAAATGCATTATTAGGAAAAATAAATAGCCATCATTATTAAGAACAAATATGCTAATCATTTAATTGAATTTAGATAAATATGTCTCAGGGAATACATACCCATAATTTGTTGAAAATTGATTAGATAATACTTGTATTTTGGCTTAAAAGTGGGTGTTCCATTGCTCTAATAAACTATTTATTGTGTTACATCACTGTGTTCCATTTCAGCTTGATAAATCCCTCTTCTTGTTATTCCAGACAAAATTCCAACTTGATATTCTGTGAATAATTTAAAATGGCCCAGTTATTAAATTGAATTACGCCTAACCCCGTACAAGCAAATCAAATTCAGATTTGTTATTTCAGATGAGTCTTGTCATATTTATGTAAACAGACTGAGAGCAGCCCTCCATTTACCTCCAGTCTTAGACTCTGTTGTGATTTCAAGTCGTTAATGCATCTTTTCCCAATACATTTTACGGAAATGAAGTGCACTGTTCTTTACTTGTGTGCCTGTATGTGTCTGCCTTGGAACACTAGATTTATAAGCACGTTCGAAAATGAAATAAATTGGACACAATCTCCAAAGTAAGGAAGATGAAAAGCCCTCCAGAAAAATTGAGCAGGCATGTTTACTGCCGAGAGCTGATGAGGTGAAGTACTGAAATCCTGACTGACCTCAGTATAGAAGAGCCTTGGCAGTTGCTGGTATTAACACCCGTGCTGCAGCGTACTGAATTACTGCCAGTGTCAACTAGAAGTTTCTGTGTGGCACACTGTCATACAGCCATCTCACAGCAGCAGAGGATGTGACAGTAATGTATTTACAGTATGTGTGTGCTGAATATACACTCATTAGTCACTTTATTGGGTACACCTGTTCAATTGCTTGTTAATGTAACTATCTAATCTGTCAATCACTTTGCAGAAATTCAATGCACCTACACAGCAAAACCCCCAGTGTTAAATTAAGAGCCCAAGTAGAGCAAACACTGTTCAACACAATGGTGATTTCTAACTAAACAAGTATTTGCAACGCAATCTTACGGCAATTCATAAGTTCTTGATTTAGTGGCTAATTAGTATGAATTTGTACGATCTAATTTGTACAAATTAGTATGATTTGCTCATCACCCAATGACGATTAGGGTTAGGGGTGGGGTTAGGTGCCATGCCTCCTTTTTAAAATCGTACATTTTTGTACGACTGAACTCGTACAAATTTGTATGAATTAGCCACTAAACTGACAAAATGTAAAATACTTACATTTCCTCGTGAGATCAGGCTGGTATTTTCAATACATCTCACTAAGGACTTTTGTAGACATCTGACAAAATAAAAGTCAAATGGGTGCATTTCCTAAACCATAGCTAGCTAACTAAGATCATAATTTTTGTAATTACAAACATAGTTTTGCTATTGTGTTTCCTCATTGGTTCTGTGTTGCATGCCCTGTCTGTAATGTTTTCAAGCACACGGCTCAGTGTTTGTTTGTGTCTGCCATGTGCTTCTCTGTTCCTTTCTCGTTTATCATTACAATGCCCCCTTGTTTAGCTCTTATCTAGTCCTTTTTAATAAAACTGTCTTCCCCTGGCCCTCATGTGCTTTTTTACCTTTATGTTTTCTACCTTTGTGCTCTCTACCCTCATGTCTTTGCAAGTTCAACTCGGGGCTTCTGGTAGTACCCAGAATAGCAAAGTCGAGTAAAGGAGGTTGAGCCTTCTCATTTATGGCTCCTAAACTCTGGAATAGAGTGAAAATGTCTGAGGCTCAGACACGCTCTCGCAATTCAAAACTAGATTAAAAACCTATGTTTTTAGCAAAGCATACACTTAGTGCATCACGTAGCGGTATGACGCATGAGTGTGCCCCTTGCAGGTTTTTGCATCTCGTTGATATACACTTTGAACAGCAGCTACGCTAATTATTCTCTTTATTCTCTATTTCTACCTGATGATACTCATCCCGAGGCCCTTAGACTATGCAGCACCACTGATTCCATCCAATACCAGCAACAAGATGATCCTAAGGTTCTCATAATCCTGAACCAGACCGTATCCTGAGCAGCTGCTGTGGTGGTCATGGAATAGTGGAGAGCACGAAACTGATTCCTGTGACGCTGCAGGGACAGACGAGTCTTCGCTGAGGTCCAGCATTTCCCAGCCTCCGGCGCCTAGACTGCAGCTCTGCACAAGATGAGCCTGGTTTCTCTCGAGGTTTTTTAATTCTTCACTTTTGCCAATTGGTGAAGTTTTTTCCTCGCCGCTGTCGTGACTGGCTTGCATGGTTCGGGACCTGTAGAGCTGCGCATCAATGGATTTGCTCTTCAATGTTTGGACTCTCAGTAATGATTATTAAACCACGCAGAACTGAGCTAAACTGAACTGAACTTAAACACTGAAAACTGAACTGACACTGTTTCAATTTACTATAATCCTCTATGTGAAGCTGCTTTGACACAACCTACATTGTAAAAGCGCTATAAAAGTAAGGGTAAATTGAATTGAATTGAATTCATGGTGTGCGTTTGTGAGTTTATGTACATGCTTTGTCGCTGAACTTCAAGAATGTTCTCCACCTTGTCCAATTTTTCATTTTAGTATCTCAGTTATTATGTTTATTAAACTAATTTTCTCAACACAGGGTCATTGTAGATACATACCCCTGTCTACATTTCTGGAGAGTGCAAATTATGTAGCCAGAGGTATGTCTGGCTGCATTTCGTCTTTAAAACGAATGCTACGAGGTGGTATGATGCCGCCGCCTACTTCTGTTGCTTTTCATGCTACCACTGACTGCTTACCTCCATGTGGACAGTTCCAGAAAGCCGGTTAAAACAAAAAAATTATTGAATAAAAACAACAGGCTAAAAATGTAGTGAAATCACATGGCCATGATGGTTGTTCCTAGATCGGATACCGTTGCTGCTGGAAGTTAACATGAATTATTTTTATTATTTATAAATTTTCACATTTATTGTATTTTATTAACATCTACCCCCACCACAAGCCTAAAACCAACCGTCACAGTAACGTAAAAACAGTAGTTGTACTGAGTATTATTTATGCTAATTATTAAATTATCCAATTAATTGTATTTTTTAATAACCCAACTGTAACCCAACTGTCACAGTACTGTAAAAATATGAATTATTGTTATACAGTGTCATAAAAAATGCTGCTATATTAATGTATATATCACATTTCCGGCCGGCCATGTGTCCAATCTAGACTTTATCGACCGTGACGGCTTTTCTTTCTCTGATTGCTTTTGAAAACATTATCAGTTGGTTTAGGGAAATATTGCACCCTCTGGTGGATTTACGCGAGAAGAGGAAGCGCGAGAGGAATTTGTGTTAATCAGAAAGCTTACACAGCAGCCTCTGGTGGATTTGCAAAAACAAAAACTGTGAGCAGATGCACCTAAAGTTACATATTTCACTGTCCCCAGAAATGTAGACCTGGCTACGTATCAGCAATAAGCCTGGGTTGCATATTCTGACTGACTTTTTTTTTTTCATTCATTAATTTTCCTTCGGCTTAGTCCCTTATTGTTCAGGGTTAACCACAACAGAATGAACTGCCAACTATTCCAGCATACAGTGCATCTGGAAAGTATGCATAGCGCTTCACCACATTTTTTTTGTTACAGCCTTATTCCAAAATGCATTAAGTTCATTTATTTCCTCAAAATTCTACACACAATAACCCATAATTACAATAGGAAATATTTTTTTTAATTGTTGCAAATTTATTAAAAAAAACACCTGAAAAATCACATGTACATAAGTATTCACAGCCTTTGCCATGAAGCTCTAAATTGAGCTCAGGTACATTCTGTTTCCACTGATCATTCTTGAGATGTTTCAGCAGCTTATTTAGAGTTCACCTGTGGTTAAATCAGTTGATTGGACATGATTTGAAAAGGCATACACCTGTCTATATAAGGTCCCAGGGTTGACAGTGCATGTCAAAGCACAAACCAAGCATGAAGACAAAGGAATTGTCTGTAGACCTCCGAGACAGGATTGTCTTAAGGCACAAAGCTGGGGAAGGTTACAGAAAAAAAATGTGCTGCTCTAAAAGTTTAAATGAGCACAGTGGAACCTGGAACCACCAGGACTCTTCCTAGAGCTGGTCGGCCATCTAAGCTGAGTGATCGTGGGAGAAGGGTCTTAGTCAGGGCGGTGATCAATTACACGATGGTCACTCTGTCTGAGCTCAAGCATTCATCTGTGGAAAGAGGAGAACCTTCCAGAAGGACAACCATCTGTGCAGCAATCTACCAATCAGGCCTGTATGTTAGAGTGGTCAGACGGAAGCCACTCCCTGCCTGGAATTTGCCAAAAGACATTTGAAGGACTCCATAAGACCATAAGAAACTAAATTCACTGCTCTGATGAGACTAAAATTGAACTCTTTGGAGTGAATGCCAGGCGTTACGTTTGGAGAAAACCAGGCACTGTTCATCACCAGGCTAATACTATCCTTACAGTGAAGCATGGTGGTGGCAGCATCATGCTGTGGGGATGTTTTTCAGCAGCAGGAAGTGGAAGACTAGTCAGGATAGAGGGAAAGATGAATGCAGCAATGTAAAGAGACATCCTGAATGAAAACCTGTGTGCTCTTGACCTCAGACTGGGAACACGGTTAATCTTCCAGCAGGACAATGACCCAAAGCACACCGCCAAAATATCAATGGAGTGGCTTCACAACAACTCAGTAAATGTCCTTGAGTGGCCCAGCCAGAGCCCAGACCTAAACCCTATTGAACATCACTGGAGAGATCTGAAAATGGCTGTACACCGTCACTTCCCATCCAACCTAATAGAGCTTGAGAGGTACTACAAAGAGGAATGGACAACAATTCCCAAAGACAGGTGTGCCAAGCTTGTGGCATCATATTCAAAAAGACTCGAGGCTGTAATTGCTGCCAAAGGTGTATCAATAAAGTATTGAGCAAAGGCTGTGAATACCTATGTACTTGTGATTTTTCAGGTTTTTTTATTTTTAATAAATTTGCAACAAATAAAAAAAAATAAAAAATTTCACATTGTTATTATGGGGTATTGTGTGTAGAATTTTGAGGAAATAATTTAATCCATTATGGAATAAGGCTGCAACATAAAAAAAAATGTGTTAGAAGTAAAGTGCTATGAATACTTTCTGGATGCACTGTGTATTTTATCTATATGTAGATGCCCTTCCAGCCCCAACTCAGTACTGGGAAACACCCATACACTCTCACATTCACTCACACACTCGTACACTATGGCCATTTTAGTTCATCCAATTCACTTATGGCGAATGTCATTTGATTGTGGGGGAACCCAGAGAAAACCCACGTGAACACGGGGGGACCATGCAAGCTCCACAGAGAAATGTCACCAGAACTCAAACCAGCAACCTTCTTGCTGTGAGATGACAGTGCTAACCACTGAGCCACCTTTTTACTGTATATTTTTGTTTTATTTCAACAATAGTCTTAACTCTAGTGTATTGCTTTTTCTTTCTGTTTTAGTCAATTGTTCCCCTGTCTGTCTGTGTGTTGTTGTGTGTTTGTCTTGTCATTGTGTTCCCCGCTCCTGCCACCTGTGACTCCCTGGATGGTATCCTCTGCCTGAATGGTACATAGTCTTTTTT
The DNA here is from genome assembly GCA_903798205.1 of Danio tinwini. Taxonomy (NCBI): domain Eukaryota; kingdom Metazoa; phylum Chordata; class Actinopteri; order Cypriniformes; family Danionidae; genus Danio; species Danio tinwini. Next base: position 691,887 of record CAIGQZ010032553.1, on the reverse strand, counting down.
AAACTGTCTTTTGACGGTGTTCTGCTGTGCCTCATTCAAGGCCTCCCCACCTCTAGTCTGGCCCGGTCTCTCCCTGAACAGTTTCCCTGCCTATAACCATCTGTGGCTGTCATCCATGCCAACCAGGGCTCCCTTTCATTTCCCACCATCACCTGTTGGATTGTTAATAACCTAACCTCCATGTCCCCTTTTGTCTATCAATAAACCCCCCTTAATCTCATTCTGCATTTGGGTCCTTCTTTCAGAGTTGTGACAGATATTATTTCACATCACAATATATCGATACTGTGAATCATTTTCACCACAATAACTGAGATATCTACAGAATCTGTATTTTTTTTCCTTTTTACCAAACAAACAGAGAACACTGATAAACATGCATTTTTACTTGCTTGTGGGTCCCCTGGAGCAGAGTTCTGGGTAACACTTTACACTTTACAATAACAGTATATGAATAATGTTGTACTAATATGCAAGCCAAATGTTATTTCATAATGAACTAATGATGAGTTAAGGCATGAGCTAATCATGAACGAACTTTGACTACAACATGACAGCATGTGTGGCTACCTTAATAAATTGTTAGTAAATGTTTATTAATTAATGTATTCATTTACAGTACAATAATTAACATGTAACTAACATAAACTCATGACCTGTTAATGTATGTTTTTGTCATCACTTTACTTAGAGGGGCACATTATAATTAACTCATTCTTACTTACATTCTAACTACTCAAACTCCTTTGTATACAGTTTACAGTTATGCACACCCATCTAGTGAGTGTTTACATCATAGGTCTCAAATCGATTCCTGGAGGGCCGCAGCTCTGCACAGTTTTGCTCCAATCCTAATCAAACAAAGTTGATCCAACTAATCAAGTTGTTTATGACTACTAGAGATTATTAAGCAGGTAGAGTTGGAGCTGGTTGTAGCTAAACTGTGCAGAGCTTTGGCCCTCCAGGTTAAGACCATCAGTTTACATTGAAAAACAATAAAAAAGTGCTCTGTCTACATCAAACTAAACAGTTTAAGTACAAGAGTATATTTATAAGTATAATTATAATGCAAAGCTAATTGGCCTAGTCTTTTTCATTGTATAAAACATGAGTTATGAAACCACATCTGGTCACAAAAAAAAGACTTGACTGATGATATGAAGTAAATATAGAGTGCATTGTCAGTAAATCTCTGTTTGTAAACAGCTCATAAATGCAAAACTGTATTGCACACATACTACGGAAAAACTTTTACATCTTAATGAGTGAAATAATAGAAACTTGATCCACTTTTCTAAGCTGAGTGGGTCTGTTTCCATAATGCTTTTATTCTGTGCCGATCCAGGCCATTCAGCACAGAAACATTTTCCATGGTGATGCTAATAATGTAAACTGCAATATAGACAATGATCAAATATTAAATCTTTCAGAAATTTACTTAACTAAATACACAAAAATAAACTAATTAATTAAGGGCGTCACAGTGGCACAATGGGTAGCACAATCGCATTACTGCAAGAAGGCCACTGGTTTGAGCCCTGGCTGGATCAGTTGGCATTTCTGTGTGGAGTTTGCATGTTCTTCCTGTGTTCGTGTAGGTTTTCTCTGGGTGCTTTGGTTTCCCCCACAGTCCAAAGGCGTGGAATTGAATAAGCTAAATTGACCATAGTGTATGAATGCAAGAGTGTTTCCCAGTGTTGGGTTGCGGTAAAAAATGCTGCTTAAAAACATATGTGGGATAAGTTGGCGGTTCATTCCGCTGTGACAACCCCTGATTAATAAAGGAACTAAGCCGAAAAGAAAAATAATTATTGAATTAATAAATAAATACATAAATAAATGATTTAATTTTTAAAAAGACACACGCACAAACACACAGCATGATGTACTCTTATGTAAAATATTTCCTTTGTCAAAATATTATATTATATATATATATATATATATTAATATAAAAAAACAATGGTAGAGATTTATTTTAGCACTATCTATATTTAATTTTGTGCTGCTTAATATAGTGAGAACAAGGAAACAATGATGTCTGAGGCTCACAGGACAGTCTTTTTTTTCTCCATATATTGATCTCTTATTATTTGACTATATACCCTGATATTCTTTATACGGCACCTTTAAGTGACTTTGAATGTGGCATGGTTAGTGTGAGATGGTTAGTTTGAATATTTCAAAAACTGCTAATATACTGGAATTTTCACCCACAACCATCTCTAAGGTTCACAGAGGTTGGTACAAATAAAAGAAAATATCTAGTGAGCGGCAGTTTTGTAGGTGAAAATGCTTTATTGATGTCAATGGAAAATGGAGACTGGTTCAAGCAAGGTCTGCAGAAGAGCATCTCTAAGCACAATATAATTAGCCTAGAAGCAGATGAGCTACAGTAGGAGATAAGCACACCAGCAATACTTTTGTCAGCTAACAACATCAAACTAAGGCAACAATTCACACCAGTTCACCAAAATTGGACTATAGAAGACTGAAAAATATAGCCTGTTCTTAATTGTTGCTTTGACATTTAAGTCGAATGGTTAGAATCTGGTGTAAACAAAATTAAAACATGAAGCTACATCCATATGTTTATGACCATAGCGGACCCATCTTGTGATGCTACTTCCAGCAGGATAATGTGCCGTATCACAGAGCTGAAATCATCTCAAACTGTTTTCTCGAACATGACAATCAGTTCACTAATCTCAAATGGCCTCCAGTCACGAGATCTCAGTCCAACAAAGCACTTTTGGGATGTGCTGAAATACAATATGAAGTTAATTTTAAAAGTACCTTTTTTTGCATTTTCTTTATACTTTTTCTGAACATAGACTGTAATCTATAGGCTGTGAAAGAGGCAATTATAATCAGTGGCTCTAATGAAATCAGTGACAGTAAGGTTTATGGTTAAAAGCTTGTGCATGAACTAATAATGAATTATTTCTGCCAATGTCCTAATTGTGAAGAAACCATGGGGTTTGTTGAGTGTTTGGCATTAACGCAAGCATATCTGGGTTGCATCTGGTCAAAAGAGGTTTAACTGAATATGGGTCATGTAACTCAATGATAATCATAGCCAAAGCCAATTTCATACATCTGAAACTCCATCAATTGGCATAAATGATCATTTGGAATGAATGTGCTGTGAATAAAATGAATGTGAAAACCAATGGAGTCAAAAAATTTATGGCCAAAACTTTCTTTACAATATATATTCTTAGTCGCAGAAAGGAATAATGCAGTGTATTTCCGGAAGATTACATGGTTCTTAACCTTTTTTGCCCCCAAGGCCCCCCATACGGAGATATTCCAGGGCTCCAAACAAGACTCAAAAAAAAAGAAGATTCAAAACAGCTTTTGCCACTGTATTAAATTCCAATTCACAGGAAAAAAGAAAACATATGAGAGTGGAGTAACACTACAGTATATCATCATATGACATAGGTGCTATCTGGCACCTTTAAATATAGCATTATAACACTTTATTTGTGTGATTATGAGATAATGAACCACTTTAGAGCTATTTTAAAAAAACTGATCACTGTTTCTCACATCACATACAGGTTTAAACAGGTTCCATGACATTTTGTGTTTGTCCATTTGCAGATTTGCTGTTGAAAATGCATTAGATTGGATTGCTTTCATAGTGCAAATGCTCACGGTCAAATGCTTTATTTCATTTTTGGGAAATCTTTACATTATTGACCTATTAGTTGACGCTGATTAAAACTTTAACTAACCATAATTGCAATTCAGTGACCATCACAGCCATCCATAGCCAAGTCTATCCAGGTTAAACTCGCTCAACTGGCATAACTGTTCATGTATGGGCTCCAAAAGAGGGCTCCAGAAGAGACACAAGCTAAAACTTTCACAATATATTCTTAGTTTGTTCAAAAGAATAAAACAGCACATTTCCTAAAGATGGCTCTTTTAGCCCCCAGGCTGTTTTTCAGGTCCCACACAAAAGTTTTTGACCTCAGAAAATCTAAAAAATATTAAAAAACAGTTTTTGCCTTTGTCTTACATTCCAATTCACAGAAAAAAATGATTATATATATGACAAAGGTGCAGAGAGCACCTTTTGTGTTTTCACACTTGCCTTATTTAGTTTGGTTGAATCGCACTAGAGTTCATTTTCCCCCTTGGTGTGATTCATTTGGGCAGGTGTGAATGTAGCAATCGCACTCGAGTGCACACCAAAAGCGGACCACAAAAGCGTACCAAGACCTCCTTGAACAGTTTTCAAACAAACCCTAAAACAGACCCAACTGCAAAAAGTACTGTGCCCCTTTTGACTAATACAGCTGCCATAGTCTAATGCGCTGTGCAATATGGGATGTGGAGTATTTGTTCGCTTTTCCAACAATTTAAAACAGAGAGAGTGAAGGGGTGGGGGGGGGGGGTGTCATTACTTGATGGATAGTTGGTAATATTTACAGAAGATGATCATGTCACAGTTTAGCTAAATTAATTCACGCCTCCTCATGAAGTGACTTACAATGCGCCTTTAATGCCATTTGCAATGCATTAAAACATTGTTTTCTAGCTGCAGCCGTGCTTCATTCTCAAAATGTATAGTTTGTCTAAAGTGATGCAAACAAACTATATAGTATACTATGACCAGGGATATCAGCCAGCGCAATCGTCCCTCCATAGTATAAAGTGACATTTTGTGTCTGCCAGTTTGTTTACTTGCAGAAGTTCCATTGGCATTTCCCCGCACGTTAATTCTGACCAATCGAAAAGCAGTTCAGGAAATATGTTCAATAACATCTGGCCAATGAGTGATGTGAATTTTGTCACATGATTTTTGTTATTTTCAACTGGTTCGGACCAAAGCAATCAGTGTGGTGTGAAAAGGACCCAAACACGGCAGAAAAATGCTACAATGTATCATTTGTTGCCCTTGGACCGGACTAAATGAACCGAAACACAGATATGAAAGCACCCTTATAACTTTATAACCTTATAAGCTCAATTAATATTTTTTTTTATTATTTGTTAATCATTAACTTATCAAAAATATATTGTATATCTTATTGTTTTCAATGCTACATTGAAAAAAAGACAACTATCTGAATATTTATTCAGCTTCGAATAAGGGTATATTTGACTATATACACGTTAACAGTTTTTATAAAGCCACCACACTTTCTGAACAACAGCATCAATTTATAATAAAATAGAAGTTGTTGCTTTCAGACATCAATTGTAAAGTGTGAAAATGAAGATATTCTGTTAAAATGGGGACAATGTGTTAGTGTAAGATAAAACGCACGCCAAAAAACTGCTAGACAATTGTTAAAAGTGCTTGCAGCGATCAATAAATGAGGAATAAAGAGAGCAAAAGCAGGCTGAAAGAGCTGAGCGCAGTGGCTGGAGTGGATTAAAGACGACTAATGTCAAGAGTTCTGTTGAAACTGACCCGTATTGAGTAGCTGGGGGGGAAACATCACTTTAAAAAGTAGCATCTGAAAGCATGTCTGCAGTTTGGTGGGAGGTGTGAGAGTGGCTGATCTAGATGTGTGAAAATGGTTTGCACTCGGAAAGACCGAGATAAAGAGAATTCAAAGCACGTGTGGCGCAATAGCTCACACTGACCGTGCCTCTGGAGACCACCACTACATCCTGGAAGAGATGATATTGGCTAGCTTGTAAAAATATTAGTACTCTTGAGAAAAATGGGGAAAAAAAACAGGAATCAGGAAATGGAGGATTAAGGATGAGTTTTCAGGATGATGTATATATTCTCTTAACCTAGCAGTAAGAATAAGTTATTTTTACTCTGATAAAAGTTGTACTGCATTGAAAAAAGTTAAGCAAATTCAATAACTGATTATATTACTGTAAGTCAAACTGTTCAGTTTAGTTTCAACCACACTGCCACACTAATTATTTAATTTTTTTTGTTTAAATAAATATTATAAGTAAAAGAAAATAATATTATAAAACAATATTTAAAAATGGCAGCACAGTGGCTGAGTGTTTAGCACTGTTGCCTTATACAGCAAGAAGGTCACTGATTCAAGCCCCGGCTGAGTCATTTTCATTTTCTCACTATGTTTGCGTGTGTTTCCTTCGGGTGCTCCGGTTTAAGCTAAATTGGCTGTAGTGTATGTGTGTGAATGTGAGAATGTATGGGTGTTTCCCAGTGCTTAGTTGCAGATGTAAGGGCATCCGCTGCATAAAACATATGCTGGATTTATTGCGGTTCATTCTGCTGTGGCAACCCCTAATAAATTAAGCCGAAGGAAAATAAATAAATGAATGAATTATTTTCTAAATTAAATGTCAATCCACAAATAAAATCGTATATTTTTGTTTATTTACTAGCAGTACAGGCAGTTTTAGTAGCAAAGTAGTAAATATTTAATAAAAAAAGTAGTATGACATGATAAAATCAGTTTATATTACTGTCACAAGGAGGAGATGGAACCCAGGCTGGAGAGTATATAAACAGTTTATTGTAAGGATGGCAGTGTAAACAAAGAAACAGGATCAACAGGATTGTTCTGGCTGGATGCGATGGAGTTTGATGGACCAGAGAATGATTATGCAGAGAATCGATGACAAACAGACAGGGAACCAGGATAGACCACATTAGGAAGGAGAGACACAGAACTGGAGATCACAAGAAAACAGAAGAGATGAGCACTTTTTTTAGAATTGATTTTACTAAATGCTTTTAAAAAGAGTATAAATGAATTAGAAATTGAAACACAGGCTTGTAGATGTTTTGAATAGTTTGTTTGTCAATGTGTAATTCATGTTACCTGTTAATTTTGTTAACACCCATCTGACATGTATACTGCCTGTCTTGGCCAGGACGCTCTTGTAAAAGAGATTTTTAATCTCAATGTGTCTTTCCTGGTGTCACAGTCACCAGCAATCTAGCCCATGCAGATCACTGGAGAACTACAAATCTGCCAGCACAAGAACTACATATCCAGTCATGCACCACGCACACACCTGGCCTAGATCCCCATGTAAACAGACACAGTTGAAGTTGTTAAGGACTAATTACACAGACTATATATATATATACACCTCTCAAACATGCACATGTTGCTGAGTCTTGTAAACTGTACTGTGAGCATTACAACGCGTTTTCCTTTCCTTCTGTGTTTTTAAACCTTGTTTTGTTTGTTTATGTTGTCTGCTGCCTGCCTTCTGACCATCTGCCTGTTTATGGACCACAACTCTCGATTGCCTGTATACATCTGTTTGCTCCTGTGTTTACTGTTGCTTTCCTGACCGTTCTCAAACTTGCGTTTGCATCCACACCCCTGTTGTCAGCCTCGTTTCATGTTAGACCTGGTAAAATAAAGATATTATTATTATTAATAATAATAATAATAATAATAATTTTTATCAAAATATAGATACTGATCGTCTGGAATGTTCAGTTCATATATTATACACAGTGATGTGAAATGTTTGCCCCTTTACAGATTTTTTTATATATTTTTTTGCATGTTTGTCACACTTCAATGTTTTAGATCAAACAAATTCAAGCATCAGTCAAAAATTACACAGCAAACACTTTTTCCACATAGGGATATGTGTTATCTTTGACTAATATAGAAATTTGTTTGGTGATCTGAAACAAAGTGTGACAAACATAAAAATACATAATAAAAAATATGATATGAATCTTCATTATTATTAGAATTTATGAAAAATGATATGTTAACAATGCCAGTTTGTCAAATCAAGCAGCATTTCAGATTGCTTTTGGAACTGGAATTAAATGACACGGGAAGCCTACAGTATCTCATTCATTATATGCCAATAGTTGCATTCCAAGTTAGGAATAAGATAATGAAATTCACCAATGAGTGTGTAAACAATTTCAAGAACAACATTACAATTTCCATTTTGGGTTGAGTTTTTTCGTTTGGTACATAAATAAAAGTTGAAAGTTTGCTGAAGTTTGTTAGTGTTCCTAATTATTTGACTTGGTAAAGTTGCCTACAACATTTCATGCTCCTGACTGCAATAATATTATTTTTACTATAGTAGTTTTAAAGTGCCTAGCTGTACTTCGAAACATAAATTTCCATAAATTATAAGTTAAAAAAAGAAAGGAAGAAAAATGAATTTTTATAATGTCATTAATAGCTCATTATTGTCAGATTACAGTTTATTCACACTGAGGAAGGAGTAAAGATAGTAGGTAAGTTACATGCTTATTAAAGAGCAGTTGCAGTTAATAAACAAACTGCATATGGTTATGATATTATTTGATATTTATATGTTTTCAAATCTCTAAATGTTTTTGCTTTGGAATGTACACATGCTCATTTATCTCATTTTTGTACAGACCTTTTTAAACAGGATATGCAATTTTTAATCCTATGAAACATTTCACTAGTGCAGTTATTTTTTATTTCTTATTTAAAAAAAATCATTGTGTGTGCTTTTACATTAAATGTTGATATAAGTTAAAAGTATAGCTAATGTATAATCAAAACAACTAAAATCTTTTTCCTTCAGAGGGAGCAAAGGAATATTATATGTATAACAGATATATTATATTATATATTATATTATAGAGGATAACAATCAAGTAGAAGTACAAAACACTAGCTTTAAAATGTAAACTTATCCCTTAATTCTGATTGGCTGATTGGAATGTTGTTCCAGGACAGTAGATGTGGACTGGGCAGATAATAAATAATACTCAGTGGATGAAGCAACAAGCGTTGTTGTTGTTAATAAACCCACCAAAAGTTCTGCACTTCTATGGTTAAGTAGGATTTCATCAAGTAGGACATTTATGTTTATCCTGGAACAACATTGCAATCAGCCAATCAGAATTAAGTGATACGTTTAAATTTTATGTGAAGTTTTAGCCTGATCTCAACTGGAAACGTAAGTATTTTACATTTTGTCAGTTTAATGGCTAATTCAAGGTATAAAAATTTACAATTTTAAAAAGGAGGCATGGCACCCGACCTCACCCCTAAACCCAACCGTCATTGGGGGATAAGCAAATCATACTAACTAGTACGAATGAGATTGTATCAACTCATACAAATTAGCCATTAAATCAGAATGTTACTAATTGTCGTGAGATCGTGTTGAAAGTTTAAGCTTTAAAGTTAGACATTCTACCCACATGAAAATAACCTATATGAGCATATATGCGCATATATGAAACCTATTTGCAGTATATATGCACATATATGATAATAAATACGCTGCATATATGCGAATATATGCCACATATAGGCAAAATCGAGGTGCATTTACAGGCCATATAGGTCTCCTGTATTGCTTCTTTATATCCACATACTGTACAAGCCCTATATGTACAAGATATGTCTTCTATATACAGTGTTGCCAGATTGGAAATGTGAAAGTATAGTACCACAACCTCAAAATTATCGTATTTGGAGAAAAATGATCGTACACGAGTCAAACGGAGAGTATACAGCTATTATCTAGACAAATAGTGTTTTGACATAAAGTGCAAATTACCACAATATGTAAACAAAAACAAAAAACTAGGTGTACCTTAGTGGGAAGGTTTAAACTCCACCTCCGAGTCTCTGTCATTGAATTGAATGCCTACATAAAAGCGCAACATAGTGCTGGTTGGCTTGAAAGCAGTGCACCCTCCCAAATTGTTAACACACTAGTCTGAGGTGTGTGCAAGAGCCCATCCAGAGGATCTGTAATAAGCCGATCACATGACTTTATTTTGATGAGATTAACTTTGGAAAAACACGTTTGCATGATGCATTTGAATGAGGAAAAATGAAAACATCAAGGGCAAACTCCCCTGATCTTCACACATTCCTTTTCAGCACGATTAACGATTAACCTCAACCTGAAAATGACTGAAGCACAGCCGCGCGCAGCCAGTGTTGCCAGATGTAGCTGACTGATTACAGTCCAAAACCCGCCGAAATGCAAAAAAATCTGGCAACACTGCGTGCAGCAGGAACGTTAACTTGTGAGAGAGCGCCATTCTCCATGTTGATTGGCTGAGAAGATGTAACGTAAGATGAGATAGAAAACGTGTCTAACTCCACCTTCTCCTATCTTAGACAGAAGATGTAGCTATCAATAAGTGTCGAAGCCATAAGATTACAATGAAACTCGTTTTAAAATGCCATACATTTCTGAAATTATTGTACATTATAGAATATTTTTCATTATTGATCGTACAGAGGTCAAAATTATCGTGCAAATATGATAATTGTCATATGTTTGACAACACTGCCTATATAGCTCATATCTCACTTTGGCAACTGTTATATGATGCCTAGCTCATGTTTTCTATTATCAAGGCAATAACTAAGAACTAAAAAAAAAAACGACAAAAAACATGTGAACATGAAATTGGTGTCACATGTAATTGGCATGTTATAGAACTTAACTATGGCAAATAAGTGAGAGCCCACACGGAAATAACCTATATAAACATATAGGTTTAATATAGATTGATACAGTATAGGTTTAATACAGTATACGTGACCAGGGCTTGACATTAACTTTTTTTGATCACCAGCCAGTGTGATCAAAAATCGCCATTTTTACTAGCCACAATTTTGTTGTTGGGAAAATATATTTTATATGCATAAATTTGACTTTGACATGCTAAAATTACATGATTTAAAATTTGTGGAATGTATGTTGTGTATGAGCTTACTCAGTGAGCATGAGCACATGGGTCATGGTTTCATAATGTTGTATTACAATTAGTTTTTATTTCAACTGACTTTTTTCAGAGCTCAAAGTATTTATGCTCAGTAATGTCAGCAGGGCAGAACAAGACTTTGCAATGTAGTGAGCGTGAACGCTGCTTATATGAGTGTGTGTGTGTGTGTGTGTGTGTGTGTGTGTGTGTGTGTGTGTGTGTGTGTGTGTGTGTGTAACAACTGTCAGGTGCAGCGCAATCAGCTGGCCGGAGGGGATTATGGGGAATGTAGTGTCTAGAAGTACGGTGAGCGAGACCTCTGCTGGCCAGTGAGGGGAATGGCTGGGACCGAGTCGGTGACACAAATATAGCTGTATACTATACATTTTATTTAACAAAACATTTCATAAAAAAAACTGTTAACACCAGTTAACTACACATAAATGTGAAGTTAATATCCTATATCCTGTTTAAATAATGGTTGAAGCAAAAGCAACCGGTTATGCTTACAAAAAGACCAATTTGGAGCTCTTGAAAGCAGCAGGGCTGTGGGTCCATGAACATCTTTTTGTCTAGTCTATTTGAAAGAGAACAGATTACACCAGTTGCGTTTCCAGATACGGTTGTTTTAAGCATGGAAACGGGGCTCGCATCACATCAGCACATCATCTCGATTCTAAGATTGCATTTGCAGGAATATTGTGCCATTCTTATTGTCAAATTGTGCTTTTAAGAAAACTATAATTTAAAAATGATTTTCAACCAGCCAAAGTGGCTAGTGGAGGTGTCAGTCTAACCCGCCAGAGCTGAAATCTACCCGCATTTGTCGGCTTGGCGGGCGTTAATGTAAAGCCCTTTACGTGACATATATAAAATTGGCCGTTTTCCTATATTATCTGTACATATACGTATGTACAGATAATATAGAAAATTTGATTGGTCAGAAGATTTGATGAGAAATACACTAGGCTATTCAAACCGTTCCCAGGCATGAGTACTCAGAATTGGACCCAGCCCTGGCCCTGTTGGAAGAGATGTGCCAAAGCGTGGTTCGGTTGGGCTTTGGTGCGGAACACTTGTAGTGTGAGTGCAAAGTGCACCTGAGCCTGAAACTGTAGACTCAACGTCACTTTTAAGGGCAGCCAGATCACACAAGAAAGTATTTTACGTTTTGTCAATTTAGTGGCAAATTCGTACAAGTTTAGTCGTATGAAAATGTACGATTTTTAAAAGGAGGCGTGGCACCCAACCCCGCCTCTACACCCAACTGTCATTGGGTGATGGCCAAATGGTACTAAATTGTATAAATTAGATCATTGGAATTCATAGGAATTAGCCACTAAATCAAAAAGTTACAAATTGCCGTAAGAAAGTGTTGTTAAGGGACTGTTTCATATGGATTTATTAATCATTCTGCTTTTCAATGAATGCAAACTGTCATAGTTTATTAAAGACACAAACTCCCCGCTACACGTCAGCTACACCTTCAGCAAATGTAAAAAAAAGCGTCAAAAGTTGTGGATCTGTTTGGCAAAATATTTAACTGCATGTCACTGCATCTTAAACAACTAAAATGGTATAACTAAAGCAATCTCCACTGAGCTAAGCGAGAGCGATTCACTTCCTGTAAAACTGAAGTCGCATCATCGATGGTGTAAGCGTGCTTTGGCTTGCAGTGTGAATGCAGGGTATCAGGGGAGAGGGGAGGGGGACAATCGCACTTCAGCACGGTTCAAGGCAACTGTACATAGTGTGCGTACACCCTTAAGTATGAGGTGACATCAAAAAATTGTTGACCTATTAAGGCGGAAGTGACAAGCTGCAAGTTTTGTATGTTTATATCAACTAAGTGCACAATTTGTCACTCTTTTGTAGCAATAAACTGTTTATTACTAACTTAAAGATTAGCTTAAAATTATGACCACTCATTTCAGCAAATTATTTAAAAAATATATTTGTTGCACAAATCACATTTACTGTATCTGCTTCTGACGAAATGACACACACTTTTCAGCGACACTCATTGGACATTTAACTTTTGAAACAACTAATGATGTTTGGAAAAAGCGAGCCACAAGTCTGGCTCAGGGATTTGAAATTATTGGAGGCAATTAAAAACTGTATCACAATTATATGCAGCAGTAGTGCGTGATACTGAGCTCAGATCTGTTGTGTCCCAGCACAGCCTGTTTCTAATGCACTGCTCATTACAGCACATGCTGAAGAGCCTCTCCTATCTGCTCATTTCTTTGTGTGGAAATTAAAAACGTGACTCTTAAGTGCTTCCTGGCTTCTTCATGCCACCAAATCTAAACGCATCTCTTAATAGAATACTTCTCTTCTTTTTTTGTGTGTCCTCTCCTTTTACCATATGTCCTTCTCTCTCTTTTTTCTCCTGTGTCATGTCCCAGAGAGGCACTTCTGAAATTAGGCTAGCGTTTGCTTTCTACATGATACTTTCTCTGTTTTATTCTCTGCATCTTCTTGTCTATAAATCTGTTTGCACTTTTCTCTCTCTCTCTCTCTCTCTCTCTCTCTCTCTCTCTCTCTCTCTCTCTCTCTCTCTCTTCAGTAAATCCGTTTCCAGTTGTGAAGATATGATTGCATCAACAAAAGCACTTCTGGGAATTTTATATATACACATGAGACTCTCTGTCATTTGTAATTTGTAGTCGCTTTTAGTAATTTGCTCTGAAAAGAATAAAAGCAGTTATCAGTGAATGTGTTTACCAGTTGTGTTATTTGTTCCTGTTGGAAATGGCATGGTGGGGTTTATATCACTTGCTCTGCTAAAGTGCAATCTATAAAAGCATTTTGTAGAGTTTAATTAAACTTTTTAGTCTCTTTTCAGTTCTGATTTGCATTAAGAAAATGATAATGAAGTAAACTGGCTTTTTAAAAAAGCACAGAACTGAGCGTTGCACACTAAATAATCAGTTCTGCCCTTTTTTTGCCCTCTATAAAAATATATAAACAAATTAAAACATGTTTAAAAGTTCAAAGAAACTGTGAAATATTATTTCTCACAAAGTAACTATGTTGGGGCAACATGTGTTTCAGTGGTTAGCATTGTCACCTCACAGCAAGAAGGTCGCTGGTTCGAGTCCCGGCTGGGCCAGTTGGATTTCTGTGTGGAGTTTTAATATTTTCCCCATGTTCGCACAAGCAAGTAAGTAAATACTGTAAGTACGTAGGCAAGTAAGTACTGTAAGTTAGTACTGTAGGTACTGTAAGTAAGTACTGTAAGAAAGAAAGAAAGAAAGAAAGAAAGAAAGAAAGAAAGAAAGAAGGAAAGAAAGAAGGAAAGAAAGAAAGAAAGAAAGAAAGAAAGGAAGGAATGAAGGAAGTATATATTGTCACCTTAAAATTATAAGGTTCTATCTGACATTTTTGTCAAAATTGAGTTATTGACATATTCTTATTAAATGACAACTTATATACATTATGGGATGTTTTTTATAAGTTGTTTACATTTTAAGACTTTTTATTTAAAATACAAATGTTACACACATACTGTTTGCTATGGAATGCAAAAACTTTGAAGCTCAATATCTCAAAATCATTCAGAATGCAGATAGAACCTTCTATTTCCAAGGTGACAATATACTGTATTATTATTATTATTATTATTATTATTATTATTATTAATAATATTATTATTTTATCCTGTTAAGATTTATTGATTAATTGGCCACAGAGCCAACAACCATTTTTCAATTAGCTATCTACTGTTATACAATAGCCTTATTATTATTATTATTATTATAAAATATATAACAGGGAAAACCATGAATGGCTGGATGTTGCACTGTTGCCGACTGGGCTGGAGAGAGAACTGAGGCTGGACACTGGGTTAATTGCTGTACTGGGCTGGATGGCAGATTGGAGCCAGCATGGCTGGATAACAACCTGGGAGTGGAAGCCGGGCTGAAAACAACAATACTGGAAGCTGAGCTGAGACTGGAAAAGAGGGGACTGGAAAAGTTAGCACTAGAAGTTGGGCTGGGAATGGAAACAGTGGGACTGGAAATAGCAGGAATGAAAGGCAGGCTGGGACCAGTATGACAGGAAGCTTGGGTGGTGCAGACAATACAAGTAGATGGACTGAAATGTCAGGGCAAGGAGCTAGGCATGTGGTGACAAGAGCTTTGGGGCTGAAACCATCACTGGCAAGTGCTCTGGTACTGAAGCCATCACTGGCAAGCGCTTTGGGACTGAAGTGTATACTGGACTGGGATAAGGGAATGAAGCAGACACTGAACTGCGGTTGGGGAATGGAGCAGACATTGAACTTGTCTTATGGAATAGACTTGACACAGGGATGAGCTCAGGGACTGAAACAGACACAGGACTGGACTCTGGAACTGATATAGACACAGAATTAGGCTTGGGAACCAAGGATGACCATGGTGGGTGCTCAGGATATGGCCTTGAGTCAACAAAACTCTCCTGATCAGCAGGAAGTTAATCTATGCCGAACACTATAATTCCCTCCGGAAATGCTGCACCAGGATTTGGGCTTGACTCCACAGAGCCCTCCAGGACTGCAGACAATCGCTATGTGAGTCATGAAAGCCTCTGGAGCAGGCTAAATGCAGAGTAAATCTCCATAGTAACTTCATTTAGTTTCATTTAGCCTGATTCATGCATCTGAACAAGGGCTAAATTCAGTCAGAATAACTTGAAAGTCCTGGGTATATCCTTTATCTTGTTTTTATACAATGTCCCTCTGGTGATACATTGAGGTCTTATTAAGCAAAACAAATAATATGTGAAAGAAACTGTATTATTTAACATTATTTAACATTATTACCTGAATTGTTAAAACAGCAGCTATAATGTTCAGTTTAAAACTCAAAATCATAAATGCTGAGTCCCCAGTTCTGAGACACACGGCGGTCTCTTTTTTTAATGATCTAAGTGTATGGTCTAAAAAGCACAGTGTAGTTGCACTTAGTGCATGTCTGAATCTCAGGGTCCCACTTTAAGCCAAATATCAAATGCTCTGAATTTCACTGACTAAAAAGCTGAATTTTCATGACATCTAATGAATGAAAAAAAAAATTGATTGCTACTGTGCTGCTTAGATGCATTATTAATAATATAACATTAAAATAATAACTTAAATGGTCACACTTTATTTTGATGGTCCGATGTTTGAATTTAGTTACAGTACATTGCATCTACATGCCAACTAATTCTCATTAGATTATAAGTAGACTGTAAAGTTGGGGTTAGTGTTAGTGTAAATTGACATGTACTTGCAAAGTTTCTTATAGTCAGTTAAACATCTGTTGAAGGAGCCGTATCAACGGATATTAAGCAGACAGTCAACTTATACTCAAATGGACCATCAAAATAAAGTGTTACCAGTTAAATTAATAACTACTTTGAAAATATAATTTTCTATGAGAAAGAAAAAGTGGCGACATGGTGGGTCAGTGGTTAGCACTGTCGCCTCACAGCAAGAAGGTCACTGGTTTGAGTCCCGGCTGGGTCAGTTGGCATTTCTGTGTGGAGTTTGCATGTTCTCCCAGTGTTCACGTGGGTTTTCCCCACAATCTAAAGACATGCGCTAGGTGAATTGAATAAACTAAATTGGCTATAGTGTATGAGTGTGTATGGTGTGTGTATGGATGTTTACTGGGTTGCAGCTGGAAGGGCATCCACAGTGTTAAACATATGGTGGATAAGTTGGTGGTTCATTCCACTGTGGCAAACCCTGATGAATAAAGGGACTAAGCTGAAGGAAATGAATGAATGAATGAATGAATGAATGAATGAGAAAGAAAACTATGAGAACAATTGACTTTTTTTATCTTTTATCTGCTGTACTGTTTGCGTGGCTATCAAGGGCTGTCTCTTTCATATTTGATAGCTCACTACTAGTTTTAAAAATCTACATTTAGATTTTCTGTCATCTACTTTTTATCACTCAGTTTTTAAAGTGGTCATTTTTAAAGCCAAAGATCTTAAAAATTATGTTATCTTAACATGTTAGGCTTAATTAACAGGTACAGTCTGATGACTTCATGTAACTTCTGTCACTGCATGTTAATGAGCATAAAATGAATAAAATGAGCTGGAAATAGTGTTGCCAACTATTTTCAATGAAAA
This sequence comes from Danio tinwini, assembly GCA_903798205.1. Lineage (NCBI taxonomy): Eukaryota > Metazoa > Chordata > Actinopteri > Cypriniformes > Danionidae > Danio > Danio tinwini. The sequence continues at coordinate 675,116 of CAIGQZ010032553.1, read as the reverse complement.
GGCGCTAATCTCCGCCTGGAAAGTCGCTAAATGCTGTTGGATCACATCATACGTTCATTTGCATATTACTGACATCATCACGTCCAATCGTTTCTGTTTGTTTAACAGCCTATGGTTAATAAAGGGGTTTTTCTAATTGCACTACACTTTATATATGCATGTCAATTTAGCTAAATGTATTGCTGTTTGAATACAGTATATCTGTATAGATGTGTAGTGAATTTGCAGTAATGTCTCAGACATAATAAACTCACACAAGAGACTGTTTCATATGTTTCATATTCAGAGACTGTTACTAAAATATCTGTGATTGTGAACGAAAAGAATAAATTGTCTAATTTAAAACAAAGGAGAAGCAGATCGGTTTGACTGTACAAGGGAAATACCTCACACTCGCGGTGCTGAATCATTTGCCATCCGTATGCAGAGAAGTGATCTGCTCTCAGGCTGCAGGTGAGAGAGACTGATGTATGACTACTGGGCCACCTGTAAGTGCTCTGAGGCGGGGGAGGGGCCGACGTAATTTCCAGCAGCTAGTGGAGAACAGTAGTAACGTTACAGTATGGACACATGAGAGTCTATAAAAAGCTCCAGTAACACCCAAAAAAGTAGCTGGATTTGTCACTAGTTTCTTTTTAGAAAATGTGTCGCTAGGAGGTCTGAAAAGTCACTAAATATAGCGAGACAGTTGCCAAGTTGGCAACACTGGCTGGAAAATAGGTAAACCATAAAAAAGGGCATCAAAACAGCATGATATAAAAATGTTAAATATAAATAAAAAATTCAATTTTGACATAAAAACTACAATTTAAAGTGGCAAACAAAAATCCCTGATATTCTGTGGCTTGGATAAAAAAAAAAATTCCCTGACTTTCAATGTCTGGAATAGAGTATTGAAATCTCTATGATTTTCCGGAAATGTAATAATCTGCACGAACCCTAGAATCCACTTTTGCTCTTTTAAGGATGGGAAAAACAGTTGTCATGCCCGGCGCATAATCTAAAGGGTTGTCCTTATTACCTTAATAAGATATACAGTTGCAATCAGAACTATTCAACCCCCTGATTTATTAGTTTATTAGTATTTATTAATTTATTTTTTCCTCAATTTCTGTTTAACGGAGAGAAGATTTTTTCAACACATTTCTAAACATAATAGTTTTAATAACTCATCTCTAATAACTGATTTATTTTATCTTTGACATGATGACAGTAAATAATATTTGACTAGATATTTTTCAAGACACTTCTATACAGCTTAAAGTGACATTTAAAGGCTTAACTAGGTTAATTAGGTTAACTAGGCAGGTTAGGGTAATTAGGCAAGTTATTGTATGATGATGGTTTGTTCTGTAGACTATGGAAAACATAAGTAGCTTAAAAGGGTTAATATTTTGACCTTAAAATGGGTTTTAAAAATTAAAAACTGCTTTTATTCTAGCCAAAATAAAACAAATAAGACTTTCTCCAGAAGAAAAAAAATATTATCAGACATTCTGTGAAAATTTCCTTGTTCTGTTAAACATCATTTGGGAAATATTTAAAAAAGAAAAAAAATTCAAAGGGGGTTCAATAATTCTGATTGCAACTGTATCTGTGTGTTTTGGGCATAAAATGCATTAAATTAATCAAAGTCTCCCATTGCCTTTAAGAAAGATTTGTGATTGTTCCATGGTAGATTTATTATTACATGGCAGACTTTGTAAGTTGAAAAACTGAATGCATCACTAGCAAGGAACAGATCTGCTCATCAAGCAGACCATCTATACAGAACAAGCCGGATGTATAGGCTTATTTCACACGACCGCCATTTTAAAACACAAAAGACAAGAAACCCGGAAGTCAGCACTGTAAACAATGCAACAATATGCTGTGGACTATAAACCTCCAGCTGTTGCTGCGACTTCAAAATGCAGAAATGGTGTAAACATCGCTTTAATATCATTCAGTTCAGTTTAATTTAAACAATTAAAAGCATATTACGCATCAAACAACATCACAATCTCTTTAAGAGTAATACGCTTAAGTGTCCTCCTAGACTTCAGTTCATGACACTAGGTAAACACCGTGGGGACGCTTCCCTGCTTCAGCCTATGTAACCCGGTGAGCAATAAAACAATGCAGTCCTCTGTAGCACATCTTTGTGTTGTCTTTAACAGTGTTGTTACGATACTAAAGTTTTAAAAACG
>CAIGQZ010032553.1:635742-662927 GCA_903798205.1 Danio tinwini | reverse complement strand
CGGTTACATGCATTCACCATGTGCATACACCCTGCGCAGCGAAGGGGCGTGGCCAGAGGTACTGTAATGTTATAGCAGACAAAGCTAAAATGCTGTCCAAACGCTGCAATTTCCACAAAGCTTGTTCTGTTTGTCACAGTCACCAGCGATCTAGCCCATGCAGATCGCTGGAGAACTACAAATCTGCCAGCAAAAGAACTACAAGATCCAGTAATGCCCCACTCACACACCTGGCCTAGATCCTGTCTGATTGTGAACACTCACAGCTGAAGCCGCTCATGAACTGATTACATGGATTATAAAGTCAGCACACAAACACACAGAAGTTGCTAAGTCTTGTTGTACAGTATTGTGGCCATTACGACGCGTTTTCTTTGTCCTGCTGTGTTTTTGACCCTTGCTTTGTTTATTTCTGTCTGCTGCCTGCCTTTTGACCATTTGCCTGTGTATTCGACTACGACTCTGGATTTGCCTACATACATCAGTTTGCTCCTGATCGTGACTGTTGCTTGCCTGACCATTCTCAATAAACCTGCATTTGGGTGCGCACCCTTGTTGTCAGCGTCACTTCACATTACACTGTTTCTGTATTTGGTCTTCTAAAGGAAACAACACAAAGAGAGAAGTGCATACAATTTAATGTTAATTATGTTCCAGAGAATTATAAAAAATATAGCTCTAGCATTTGTCAAAGGACAGCTTCTAAAATCACTCCAAGTTTAGTGCTGGCTTCGGCTAAAAAACTCCTCCAACTGATGAAGCTGTGGATCGTAAGCCAATGTATTTTTATTTGTTAAAATTGATCAACTATTGTACATGCACAGTTTCTAGCGTTAACGGTATGTTGTAGCGAGGACATAAACAAGGATGTAAACGATAGTAAATGCTGTTTGGCACTGACAACAATTTAGCTACAAATTCATATTTATCAGTCAAACCGCTGTAAACACCCACAATCTTCAGCAGCGCATGCAATGTTTCTCTATGCAAACACTTTCAGTGTCTTGCAAAAGATATAAGAATGTTTTATATTACTTACACATGCTTATTCCAAATATACTGTATGTGAAAGACAAATGGCAGATTTTATTTTAGAGAGCAGGCGTGAGGTTCAGCTGTGTGCTCTTTATTTTTCTGTCTGATTCAGGCAGCTAACAGCTGCTCTGACTGACTGTTTACACAGTGCAAAAGCACGCACTTGTAGGGGCGTGACGTGGAGCCAATCCGCGAATCACAGCACATTATGTTAGCTGACCAATCAGAGCCTCTTGAGGGCAGGCCTTTCAGAGGAACTAGAAAATATGAGTCATTTTCATGTTAGCCGAGTAGCTGTATATAATCAAAGTAAGATATTTATTACAAATGAAGCATGAGCACACATTGCTTTGCATCTTATAAACACAACCAAGCCTTAAAAATACACTCTGGACCACCCCTTTAAAAGAAATAAAAACACATTCAATCTCTTAAAATCTTAGTAGATGATTATTAAACAACTCCACAAACAGTATCAGCAGCTTCACATATTACTAATCTGCTTGACTTTGTTTCTCTCAGACATCTACAAAACCCTTTAGCAAGATTCACTGAGAATAACATAATTTTTTTTAAGATGTCACCATTGATGAGAACTTTTAAGTTTACCAGGGCTCTTGTACATGTAATTTTTTTTACTTAAATGGTTTGGTGGAGTCGTTTTTTTTTTTTTTTTTTTTAAATGGTTTGAGTTACCTAAACTTATTGGAGTGAACTTTTAAAGTGTACTATATAATATGATAAAAATTAAAACAGATAACAGAATTTCTTATCAAATAAAATGTAGTTCACAGGTCTGTATTATTAATATACAGTATAATAAATAAGTTGTGTTGAAAAGTTCAAATTAAATAAATTTGATTTTTAGACTGTTTGTTTTACAAATATATAACAATATCTGCTAAACAAAGCTAAATCCTACTGAATGTTTTCTTTAGTTTGTTCCTCAAATTATTGTAGTTGTTCTAATAAAATAAAGAAAATGTAGCCTAAATCCCATTGCGCACATTTACAGTTTCTTTTTATTGTACATAATATATTGTAACAATAAAAAATATGCTTAAATATAGTTGAGGAGGCTACGGAATAAATGTAATTACATTCAGTATATGAATAAATATTGTCTGTAAACATTTTTCTGTAATTGTTTTCATTTGTTGTATGAAAACAAATCATGTTTTTTGGTGTCTTCACTTTTAGATTAATGTATGGTTTTCATTTTCTACAAAGTACAATATACATAAAATGTGATTGATTTCATAAGAATTTATATTAAATGAATTGCAATTTTTGACATTTTCTATAATGATGTATAAAATGTATTATTGCTTTTAACCAGCTGGCGAGTTCTGCACTATTTATTAGCACATTTATCCCTTTCCAAGCATTGATACCTGAACCAAAGCCTGACCAGCAAAGAAAAATCGAATTTGCCTTGTGTTTTCTTAGGAACCTGAAAGTTTGATGAAGCCAGGATGGCAAGCCTGATATATGGTTGGATCATAATATCATTACATTACAACACCGGCAAACATGGCTTTACCTCAGGAGTGTCTACCCTGTTCTTGGTAAAACCCTCCATTTCTGATGAAACTGACAATCCATTATGTCGAGCATTAGTGAAATTACAAGCATGTGTGTACGTGCGTATGTTCATGTGTGAAGACACTGATTTCAATTAATAATTATTTGATGGTAACATTAGTGCTTCACAGCGCATGTTGCTGGTTGGCTGTTCAGATGAGTCACTGCACAAATAGTAAAATGTGCGTTTTCCTGTTTTGTCAACGTGTCTTCAGCAAATACCCATGTGCGCAAGCATATGACTGTATTTTCCTGGTGTCTATGTGTTTGCACACTCTCTCTGGGGGATTCAGTCCCTCTATAAATATCACTGAAGGGAAGACTTCCCTTCCCCTGCTCAGACCTTACACTAATGTACTGTTCAGATATCTGCTTATATCTATTTTCTGGTCTGTTTCTTGACATAAATATGCATGAGGGTCGTTTTTTTTAAACATGTTTGTGTATACATATTTGAATTATTAAATAGAGAATTAATGATTCCTATATATATATAAAGATGCTCATTATAGTGTGCTTTTTGAATACTTATTTTAAATTGAAAAACTGTTTTATGTACTTCTCAGGAATATAATTACACTTAAGTATACTCAATATGCTCAATCTTTTAATTAAGATATACTTGGAACTCTAATCAAGTATTTTTAAGTATGCTTGCCTTGAAGTACTTATATTGAATCAGTCCCTGGTAATAGATGTAAAGTGCCCCTAATATGCATTTTTGAAAATTAACTTTCATGCAGTTAAAACAACATAGGCTCATTCTGAAAACGTACCACTATATACATTTCTAGAGATTGTGAATTATTTAGCCATAGGAACATGAGGCTGCATTTCGTCTTTAAAACATAAGCTGTGGGGTGGTATGACACCGTTCCTTTTCTCACTTACCAGCTGACCACTTACCTCCATGTGGTTTTCCCCTGTATTAGTTTGTTTGGTAGCTCGCCACATACATCAACACACTTGAGATGCAGAGTGGAGTTGACCACGACGACAGGCTTCAAGTTCTGTAATGAATAGAAGAAAGCACGTAAGAAAAAAACTAAAGCCAAAAAATTCAATAAACAAGCAAATAACAAGGCGAGAATGTGGTAAACATGGTAAAAATCAGGCTGCCTTGAGGGCTTAACTTTTTATAGATTGCATATGAAAACACTGTTGGTTAGGTTTAGGGAAGTGGGTGTGCGCTGTTCAATTGGTGCTTTTATAACACTATTGCTTGGGTTTAGGGAAGGGTGGGGGAATCGGTCGATCAGTCAGTCAGTCGACAGCGGCCTCTGGTGGATTTACATGAGGACAGCCGCAAGAGAAATTTGAGATCTGAAAAAATGTACACAGTGGCCTCTGGTGGATTGCGAAAACAAAAACTGCAAAAAAAAAGTAGCTCCTGGGAGGTATTTTGCTCTCTTCACAAATGTAAACAGGGATACGTAATCAGAATGAGCTTGGGTTGAGTTTAAGACACAGCTCAAAGTGAATGAAAATATCCTGCTGAGATTTAGATCTAAAATTCTTAAAAAGAAGGAGTCGACTCAGAGTCATTGAAATGAGTAAATCTCCAAACGACTCTTGAGCCATTTTGTTGTGATATCTGAGTGAAACATTGCCTGTTCAGAGAAAACTAGACCCTCAAACACTGTAGTGGATTCTGGTGGATCAGATCTCTTTTTTTACTGCCTAGATATGAGGCTTTAAGCATTTAATTGTGAATCCCATAATGTGGGATTCACAGGATGGATAACAGTACATTACACCTTGACATGGATTTAACAGTTCACAGTTTATTTGGACAGCTTCTTCTTCTTCTAAATGTTCAGCTTGTCTTTAGTCTCTGGTTATCAGCTAAAGTGGCTTTCACACCAGACACGGAAAGCACTACACTGCAAAATGAAACCCAATCATTTCAATGGCTTGAGATTGAGCTTTTTTTTCAGTCAAAAGTCAAAATATTTTAACTTTTGCCACTATGCATTGGGCTCACAGATACACAATGGTTAAGATCACAACAGGCCGTGTCATCGGATCAGCATGCAGGGGTTTGAAAAAAATAAAGTATAACTGAACAAATCATATGGGAGTCATTGGAATAATTAATTTAAAAACAAATGCATATTGAATAAATAATAATTGTGAATATCTATTATGTTTGTTCAACATATGGGGCTGTCACTGGAGTGGCTTTCTATAAATACAAATTATTATAACCCTTTTTTTTTTTTTAAGTTTTGACAGATGCCAATGGTCTAAACCAATTTAATTAATTATTCTAAGCTAAACTAAAAGTGTTCTCACCAGACCTGGAGTTTAGCTGAATGGATTAAAACATGATAAAACTCAACTGATTTACTATAGGGGAACTTGTAAAATAAGCCTATTTCCAAAAAAAAAAAAAAAAAGAGTAAAGTGTCCTTATAAAATATACTTGGACTGAAGTGTACTTAATAATATGAACTTGTCATATAAAGGTTTATTTTTTTCCTTCTGCTTGTGTGTGCGTGTGTGTGAGTGTGTGTTTGCATGTGTGCATGTGAATGTGTGTGTGTTTGAACTCCCTGAACATTAATCAGGGCAGTTTCCCCTTGTGATGCTCTTGGCATGTTCCTAATAGCCATCCATCAAAACTCACAAACAGAAATACTGGATTTTGATTGGCTAATCTGCTACTGGAAGAGAGATCGAAATAGAGAGAGAGAGAGAGGGAGAGAGAAGGGGGGAGGCATTGTGTGATTGTTGTAATTCTCCATATAACAATGTGTAATTGTAGCATGTAACATGATTTTGTGTTTGAACACTGTTGTTCTTATTTGTCTGTGTCCGTGTTGATTATTCCGACAGTGGAAATGGTTGTCTCTCAGGGTTTTTGTTTAATGTTATGCACAACTGCTCTCTGATATTTAGCTCAAGCAGACGGACATCCGTCACGCTTTGCTTTGCTTTTTGTTCGTTTTTAGGCTCTAGCCTTGCCAATAGCTCTTTGTGTGTGCATGCATGTTTATCTTATGTGTTTGCGTGATGTTAAGCCCATTATTTAGTGAGATGCTTTGGTGTTACAGACCTTTAGCTGAATATAAGAAAACTGGAGCACGAGCTTAATTAAATATGTTTAATGTTGCTGTTTCATTTTCACAGCACATTTAACACATTTATTCATTTTGACATTATAATTGTTTCACTCTGTATTTTTTATGTGGTAACTAAAATCTGACCAGAACATTCCAAGCTGATTTGGATGTTTTTTTTTATGAGAAAGCTAAAATGGTGTTATTTAATTAAAAAATAAAATTAGACATGTAGTGTGGCATGGTGGCTCAGTGGTTAGCACTGTCGCCTCACAGCAAAAAGGTCACTGGTTTGAGTCCTGGCTGCAGGCTACAGTTGGTGTTTCTGTGTGTATATTGCATGTTCTCGTGGGTGTTCACATGGGTTTCCTCCAGGTGCTCTGGTTTCCTTCACAGTCCAAAGACATGCGCTATAGGTGAATTGAATAAACTGTGTGTCTGAGTGTTTATGGGTGTTTCCCAGTTCAGGGTTGTGTCTGGAAGGGCATCCGCTGCATAAAACATATGCTGGAACATTTGGCGGTTTATTTGGCTGTGGCGACCTCTGAAATAGAGACTAAGCTGAAGGAAAATGAATGAATGAATTAGACATGTAGGACATGTAGGATTAGAGTTGCCAAAAACTGTTATTAAATAAAGGCAGATTTTTTTCTTATTATTGTAAAGTATGTTTTCATTTTTTTATATTGTAGAAAAATATTAACATAATTTTTGAATATTTTGGGAGTTATATTTTAAGTTTCTATATTATATAAAAACAAGAAACATGTGAAACATGTGTAATGCAGTTGCACACTTTTAAATGTTCACATTTTCAAATTAACATAAGAAATAATCATTTTTTTACTCTTATAAACAATATTCCTGCTGAGTATTCTGTTGTCCTGCAGGCTGGCCTGCCTGTCAGATCCTACATCATGAGATTCTGTGTCACGGACAGGTCTTGTTTAGGACCATTTATCACAGGCGTCACATTACAGAACTTCAAAACCCCAATCCTCCCTTTAATCTTTAGTTATCAGAGTAAATTAATGTAAATGGACACATGGAGGCCACCAGCTGCCCCCGGTTGCCACAAAAAGCTGTTTAAACGTGTTAAAAATTCCCATCATGTGATGCATCTTAATATTAGATGTTTTCATCTCGTCTATTTTGATCTAAACAAGACAACAAAGGCGTAGCATAAATCTTCCATAACATGTTCTGCTAGGCAGGAAGTGTTGTTTTTCGTGCTGGGTTTGTTTGGAAAAGGGGATTCTGGGACTCCAGGGGTTTAATCTTCAAGATGTCTACAGCATTCAGTAACACTATGTGACCCTCGTAAAGCTGTCTCGATTAGTTTGATGGGCCATATGTGTGTCCTTGGATCCTTCATTGTATAGAAAGACAAAGGTCACGGTCATTTAAGCAGCACACTAGCTATGTTTCCATCCACCTATTTATATGTGCATATTAGAATTTTGTATTAAGACACATCAAGATGTGCATCAACTCTGAAAATGTGAATAAAAATATGTAGTAGAACAAATATATCATCTAAAAAAATACGCATAAAATTAGACTAGACTAACCAGAGAACTGAATGCATCTCACATCTTAATTTAACAATTCTGCAAATTTCTAATTAAAAGTATTAAAACATGAAGTGATAAAACTAAGCCAATTTCACAAATCAAGAAAGAACACAGAAACTGGCTGTCATTTCGTCGGATTTCTTAAATAATTGCAAACAGTTGATACATACATGGACCATCTTAATGCAATTAAAATGGGATTTTTGCAATATTGCAATTAAACTTTACCCCATGTGAACACAATACTTCAATCTAAATAATGCAAATAATTCTCCTAAACTCTGAAATAGCCTTCCTGATAACATCCGAGGCTTAGACACAAAACTATTAAAAACCTTATCTTTTTAGTAAAGCATCCACAATGCATCACATAACCGTAAAATGTGTAAGTGTGCTTCATGCAGGTGAGTGGACTTGACAAACCACCCATAGGACAACAATCTTCCTGTATTAATACACCAGGCATGATAAAGAGATGATGCCAACCATCAAGGACAACACATAAACCTAATACACAAATACACTTCATTGAACATGCACACATAATTATCACCTATATGCTACTGTATATAACTTCATAAGTTAACTATGTTTGTATATATTAACTTTAACTGCTAGAGCTATTAGTTACTAGGTAAGGTTATTAGTAACTAATAAAGTTATGGTAACTAAAAATCTTAACTTTTCCGAATTTGATTGTAATGCAAAAATGTGCATCTGTGTAAAGCACTATACAAATAAATCTTAATTAAATAAAAAAATAGAAACTCATAATAGCAGTAAAAACATAATTATATTAACATAGGAGGCTTTCGCCAATCTTTACTTCTAATCAATAATTTTTTTTTTACTTCAATCTATACTTTTAATCAAAGTATGTAGGCATGTAAACAGCTTAATTTCATTATTTCTTTACTTTATTTATTTAGCACATTTCATACACAATGATATGGGCGTTCTGTATGAGCTGCAACTGTCTGACTGTCTTTTTTGTAAGGCCAGTGAAAAGGCTGTTACAGTAATCCACCCTGGTGGTGATAAAAGCATGAGCTAGTTTCTCTAAGTCCTCACTGGGAGCAAAGAATCTAATTCTTGCAATGTTTTTGAGATGATAGTATCAGACATCCCAAGTTGGGAAAAGTCATTTCCGGCTGGGACATAGATGATTTTTGGGAGATTGCGGTAGTTGAGATGGAGGGGGATGCACGATGTGTATGAAGACCGGGCGAGAGGGTGGGTTGGGGGTTACGCGACGTGTCTGAAAAGCTGGGAGCAGAGGTGTGCGACGTATCTGGAGAGCAGGGAGGGACGCAGTGAAGAGGGGTGCGCAACTTATTTGATGACTGGGGAGGAGATGTGCAGGGGACTCCCAAAACTTCCGGGAGACTTGGGATGTCTGTAGTATGCTGATGTAGTTACTGCTTTGACATGACTACTACTTTTGACATAAGGGTTGCAGTACAGTTTGCCGTCTGTGGAATGCACTTTCAAAGCAGTTTCACTGCTCCATTGGTCAATTGCAGGAACAGAAAACTTTTGTTGACTCATTTGGTGACCAACAAGTTCACACAGCTGATATCCATGACACTCTGAAACTTTGAGAAAGGGGATTAAGAGCTTTGCTCCTGACATGTAAATGTTATATTGTGAATAAATCCTTCCTCAGATTATTGAAAATAATCACATCATTTGTTCACAAATAAACGTCATCAATATAGACAGATTCTCAGACATATTTGCATGAGTGAATCCCTCTGTGAGTGAGAAGTACTATGAAAATCATACATAAACGCTGCTTTGTTTCCAGTTTGTATGTGCAGCACTAGTTGTATGTGAATACAGATACTGCCATCTGCTGGTATGGAAATTTACATCCTTTCACACAGGTACAGAAGGCACATTGTCATTTCAGTTGGCTGTTATCCGTTTGATGTGTTCACATACAGCTTTTTGGTCTAGACAGGACCAGTTGTAGTTGATGCAAAGGTTTTTTATGTTTGTTTTTCACTGCCTTCAGTTCTTTGTCATTGGCTTTATGTGTTCCAGGCTTTAGGCATATACACAACTTAATCACACTATTAGCATTGTGTAGGATATTTCATTGTATTTTGCAGGGCAGTATATGACATTTTAAGGGCAGACAAAAGAAAAGCTTTGAACTATAATTTGTATCTATTGCTGTCTGAATGTATGTATAGGATGAGGAATAATTAACTGCACTTTAAGCTTGCATAAAATGAAAATAAGCATGGTTAATTAGAAATGCATAGGGTAAATAATTAGATCACTTGTAAATGTATAATCAGTCCATGTAAATGTACTGCCTGGTACTTCAGACTGACTACACCACATCAGTTTTGGTAAAAGGTACCCTCTATTGGACAAAAGTGAATACCCTTATATCATAATAGTAAGTTTCAGTTATTATGGTTAATGGTTTGCATGTAAATGATTTTCACTTCAATTTGCTGAATTTTGTCTGTTATCAGGGTATTAGTGTGGACGTAAACATGCTCACTGAGATGTTGTTCACATTTAATGTGTTTGCATATGTGATTCTTCAATTGACAGCAGAGGATTACGCTTTTCCATTCTCTATGTATGTGTAAAACAGGCAAAAAGAGCAGGTCGGAGTGTGTGTTTGTACACTCTGTGTATCTGTTTCACCTGGCTAAGCATTGTGGGTCTGCACTAACCAGATAATACCTCGGTCAACATGCGGCACTGGCTCTGAGAGACTGGCAGGAGAGGACTGTAGTTAAAGACACTTATTATTCACAGAGGCAACTCCATGTCTAGATGTCGAAAAACTGGCATTGAAGTTTTTAATTAGGTGATTTTTCTTTGACTTTTCTCACAGACCATTACAAAAACAGTACAATTTGGAGTCTCACTCAAATGGAGTAAATCTCACAGTTTGTTCCTTAATAAAAAAAAACTAATAGGCTGAAACTTTTTTTGTGTAAAAGTCATATATTTGGATCAGATTTATGCTTATACGTCTTGACTTATCTAATGCACCTTTATATAAGATACCCCTTCTAATGTACCTTTATATAAGACACTTACATATAAGATCCCAAAAAGATGCTACAAGGGTAGCGTGAATGTAAACTAAAAACTACAAAGCCAAATCCAACCAAAGTGTTTACTTGTATATACAGTATTATCTTTAGGTTTTTTTTCTTTCATAGCAATGTAGAATAAATATTTAGACTGCCTTTTTACTACGTTAGTGAGGTTGCAATGCTTGTTCATGGGGATCAACAAATGTACAAAACTTTAGGCTGTGATTCAATTTTCACAGATGGTACTGTTTTTGTTGACGGATATACTTTTTCATCTGGGTCCCAACTCATGCTCATGCTGCTCTCAATTTAAGCTACTGTCATTTCTAGCAGACAAATGTTGAGCAGTACCACCAGATCAGGTTGGTTGGTGCCACCATCTGTAAAACTTAGTGCCACTGGTGCCAGTGCACTCAGATGTAAGTCTTGAGCCCTGCATAACATTAACATAATCATTAGGCTGCAGTTTTGACATTTGAATGATTACCATATTTCTCTGTATTCCTTTTACACTTTTTTGGTATTGCAGTCAGTTATATACTTCATTCAATTGACAAGGAAAATCAAAAGCTCTTTACTAAATCTGCACCTGTTTTCCATGTGTTTCAGTTTTAAAATATTATGGTGGGTCTTGAGATTGATACCTGTCTATATGGAGTTTGGAATAATAAATAACAGAAACAATAACAATTGGAACCCCTGCAAAAAAAGAGAGATGTTGTGTAATGTTAAACAAAATGGTACTTTTGCTTTTATCTTTGGTGCATTCCAAGCAGGAAATATTGCCCTCCAAAGGGCACTTTGAAAACAATCAAGGTCACCATATTGAGATTCCAACTGAGAGCTCAAATATGAAGCACCCAGAATGAAGGATTGATTGACATTTCAGGCTCCTTTGCACAGGAAAATTGTTTAGTGTCACAAACAGTGTTCCATTAGCGCTCATCCCTATGCCCTAATCCATTTGAAGCTGTCACTCCAGAAAGAAAATTCTATGAAGGGTTTAGGAATGAGCCCTTCTGAATGGAACACAGTGCATTTCACAGTGCGTTTGCCAGATTTGATATACATCATTACAAAACATGAAGTTTTGGCACACCCCTTCAAATCATTGAATTCAAGTGTTCCAATTACTTCCATGGCTACAGGTTTGTAAAATCAAGCACCTAGGCCAGGGCCAGCCAACGCCTTACGCCCCATTCACACGGGGCTTCAGCGTCAATGCTTGACAGGGGGCATGTCTGAAGCTGGGCCTGACGCGATCGTCATAGCAGCGTCAGCCAATTAAATTAGTCCGCAATAGGCCACTGCCTGAGCTGGTGTATTTGCATACAGCGATCTGATTGGCTTGCGATTCCATCGGCGATTGAAAAGTTGAGCAAGTCCCAACTTCTGCAGCGAGCAACGCCTTTGAAGCGGCGCTGATGGATCCACAATGCAGTTCGGCAACGCCTAAAGTCACCCATTCAAAGTGAATGGGAAGCGTTGAAGCTGACGCCCCGTGAGAATGAGGCTTTAAGGGGCCCTGAACATAATTTTATTTGTGGACCTCTCTGGGTAACCAATATGACACAAGGTGTGTCCCAAATCACATTATGCACTTTTCTACGCCATTTTGTAGTATAAATAGTGTAAGTAGTGCATTCACACTGAAAACTCTAAAAAGAATTAGTGCACTTTAATTACCCGGATGATGCACTTATTCAACTGGTAAAATAAAGTGTGTAATGATGGACACTTCACACACTCAACGACCGCAGCTTTGCTCATGTAGCAGAAGGAGCGGAGCTATCGGACGCACATGTTGGATAACTTTTTTTATTGTGGACTATGAAAGCAAAATTCTCCTACCAGAGTGATTATAGTATTGCAGCTCAAAATCAAAACACTTCTTTCTCCTGGTGCCTCTTCTGATGAAAAAAATATAACTACACCTCAGGACTGTGATTGTTTGGCTTGGTATCGTTGATGAGTGTGGGCAGGGCTGAGAGACGCAAGAGTGAAGCAAGCCTGTTGGAGTGAGTGTTTACAAGTGTTGAATCTCATTGAGGAGCTCCAGATAGAGACTTTTGTTTAGTGTTTACTTCATGATTAAAGTTGCTGCAAGCTCGCGGTTTCCAGCTACTTGTACAGTAAGGTAGCTTTACAGGTATAAAAAATTAAAGAAAATGAATAAAAAACGCCCGTGAAGAAACTCGACACAGAGGAATATTAGGAAATCCACTGCTAGCTAATGTTTCGAACGTGTTATTGCAGAGCAACCCAAACAGAACACAGGAGTATAAATGCACAACTTACTGCAAGGCATGTGCAATGGGTTACACAGAAATATATACATCAGCCTTTATCATATGGCTACATGCCACAAGCTGTGGTTTTAAACAAACAACATCTTTCCTGTTATGTAATGAATTAGCCGCTAATGTCAGCTTGCTATTAAGCCTGATTGTTTATATTCGTACATTTTCTCAGTTCCTTTTTTTTATTCGTGCCAGAAAGATATATCCTTGTAATGAGGTTGATGGCTCCCTGGCCAAAGGAAAGAAGGATGAAAACCAACAAACTTTAAATAGTTGTATTATAAAAATAATTAAAAGAAACAGGTGTCAGCACTTCTAGGTCAATGCCTGGTGCTCTCTCATTTTCCACTTCGCTCTCTCCTTCTTTTAAAGCTGTGGTCACACTTTACTTTTCTACCAGTAGACTTCCATTCATATGCACGAGATTGCATTAGAGCAGAAATGAAGGCTCTTGCGACAAGTTTCGCAGTTCACTGCATTGCAAAGTTCAAGCTTGGTGAACTCTGACCTGCGAAATCGCATCACTTGACTCCATGAGACCAATCGAGGATCATGACCTCTCTGGACAGAAATCTAAAATATGGACCAATCGCTCCCTCTTTTAAATGTCTAATCATCTTGTTTAATCCAGTGCTGTACAACAGACTTTTGCAAGCTCAAACTCTGGTGTGACCGCAGCTTAAGATCCAGAGCTCCTCTGTGAGACTCGAGACAGGTGGCGCTCACAGGTGACAGTCTTTAACACACAATTCACCAGCCTCGCATGCTTGCAGCTTTCAGCTCGCCCTACTTGCTACAAACCTAAGCTGCAGTCACGCTGGACTTTTCTCCCCATAGACTTCCATTCATACGCATGCGAATGCGTCAGACCGGAAACGCAGGATCATGCGTCAAGTTTTGCTGTTCGATGTGGTGCAAAGTTCAAGCTTGGTGAACTCTGACATATGAAATCCCATCACTTGACTGCGTGAGACCAATCGAGGATCAAAACATGACCTCCCTGAACAGAAATTAAAAATATGGACCAATCGCTCCCTCTTTTAAATGTCTAATCATCTTGTTTAATTCAGTGCTGTACAACATAATTTTGCAAGCTCAAACCTCTAGTGTGACCTCAGCTTAAGATCCAGAGCGCTACAATCCTATTTTGTGATTATTGAGAGTTTTGCTGCAATGCTGCTACTTGTTCAATGAAAGTCAGTCATACTATTATCTGTGCATGCATCCAGCATTAAAGATAATAATGTTGTAAATAAATTAAATAGATCCTTTAAATATTTCTTGCACCGACCAATCGTTTCACTTCTTATGAGTGTGTCACCAAATCAGTATTTTAAAAGCTTTTTGATTACTTTTTATGCACATACTTACCCCTGAACATACACTCACCAGCCACTTATATTAGGTACACCCTACTAGTACCAGATTGGACCCCATTTTGCCTTCAGAAGATTTATAGATTCAACTAGGTACTGAGAGTATTCCTCAGAGATTTTGGTCCATATTGACATGATAGCATCATGCAGTTTCTGCAGATTTGTCGGCTGCACATCCATGATGCGAATCTCCCATTCCACCACATCCCAAAGATGCTCTATTGCATTGGGAACTGGTGACTGTGGAGGCCATTTGAGTACAGTGAACTCATTGTCATGTTCAAGAACAGTCTGAGACGATTATGCTGCTGGAAGTAGCCATCAGAAGATGAGGACACCGTGGTTGTAAAGGGATGGACATGGTCAGCAACAAAACTCAGGTAGGCTGTGACATTGACATGATGCTCAATTGGTACTAATGGGCCCAAAGTGTACCAACAAAATATCCCCCACACCATTACACCACCACCACTAGCCTGAACCGGGCAGGATGGATCCATGCTTTCATGTTGTTGACACCCAATTCTGACCCTACCATCAGAATGTCGCAGCAGAAATCGAGACTCATCAGATCAGGCAACATTTTTTCAATCTTCTATTGTTCAATTTTGGTGAATCTTCTCCATACCTCGGTAACGAATGGTTATTGGAGTTACTGTTGCCTTTCTTTCAGCTCAAACTAGTCTGGTCATTCTTCTCTTGCGCCCACAGAACTGCCGCTCATTGGATATTTTCTCTTTTTTGGACCATTCTCTGTAAACCCTGGAGATGGTTGTGTATGGAGAGAGAATTGTTTCGTAATTCTAAACAAATATAATACAATCCACAAATAAATGTAAAGCGATTGACAAATACCAAGTATATTCACAAATAAATACAATGAGATCCACAAATAAATCTTAGAGCTCCACAAACATTAATTATATTCACAAGTAAGTAAAATTAGACTTGCAAATAAAAAACATACTCACACATATTTTATTTTTATTCTACAAACACAATTTTGCCTGACATTTATATGTGAATTGCGTCCTGTGCATTTGTAGATTAGTGTACATTTGAGGACAGCTCTCTGTGCATTTGTGGATCACTGTGGGTATTTGAGGGTAGCTCTCTGTGCATTTGTAGGTCACTGTGGGTATTTGTGGGTAGCTCTCTGTGCAATTGTGGATTGCGCTGTGCATTTGTGGATTTTGAAACATTTCTAACGTCAAAACAAACACTGATCCACAAATAGATGGACTCCACCCACCTTCTACTTAAACCAATCAGATACCAGCAACGTGGGGCTGACCAATCGCTGCTTGTTCTCTCTCCAACCAATCACGCTTTGCCTTACAATCTGAGCGGGACAAGGCCAGCCGTAATTTATTAGTCTCAAGTTCAAAATAGACAGCCAGGGCAGTTCAAGACAGGTCAGTGGTGCTCATCACTGCATTGTTGTAATAATACGGAGCTGTCATTTTTCAAGAAACTGGTTAATGGACTGCACGACCGCCTCTGTGTTTGTGCTCAGCCCGCACGGTTACTTCTAGTGCAGCACCGCGATCACTGTATGCGGATGGTGCAAGAGAGGATGATAGCTTACACTTGCTGTTTATAAGTGTTTCCTTGGATTACCGTGAAAGACTTTAATCAATAAATGAACTTTAATAAATTTTGTATATATAGCTAAACTTTGATAGAACCGAAATATAGCCATCTGTCTAAAACTAAACATTCTAATATCATTTATTAGGCAAATAACAAACTGAAACGTCTGGTTACGTCCGTAACCCTCGTTCCTCGAATAAGGGAACGGAGATGTGTGTCTGTAATAACAGACTTTTGGGAGTACTTCAGACGACCAATTGCTTCTGATGATAAGAAAACGGGCCAATGAAATGCCAATTGAGTTGGCGGAGATGAGCTCCACAGCTGAGACTGATAAGCTCATCAGGGCTATATAAGCCAGCTGCTGAAGTCAGATCCTCAGAATTGCCTGCTGAAGAGCCGATCACTCAGCTCCCAGCTGGAGACTTAGGTGCTGTGGCAGTAGAGACACACGTCTCCGTTCCCTTATTCGGGGAACGAGGGTTACAGACGTAACCAGACGTTCCCCTTTATAGGGAACTCCAACGTGTGTCTGTAATAACAGACTTTTGGGAGATGTTCTGGAAAGCGCCACAGCAGCTAAGCCCGTCACGCTCCTGATGTGCAGTTTGCCAAGCTATGCGTGAACGCACTGACATCATCAAAAGCGCAACCTTCCAACGTTCCCTAGGCCCAAAAATTACCATTACATGGGAATAATACGATTTAGATCGGGGGTCGTAATGCTTTTACCTAGCTAATATAGACTAGGGATTTCAGAGATACGACAGTACGTTGGGAAAGCGTGCCAGTCCCCAAAGGGGGAGGACGCTGCGGAGACCACCTGC
The DNA here is from genome assembly GCA_903798205.1 of Danio tinwini. NCBI lineage: Eukaryota > Metazoa > Chordata > Actinopteri > Cypriniformes > Danionidae > Danio > Danio tinwini. The sequence goes on along the minus strand of CAIGQZ010032553.1, from coordinate 646,508 downwards.
TACCCGGAGGGGGAGACTTGATGGTAAGAAAGCATATGTACTAGCCCTATTGAGGGGGAGTGCTACATATGACAAGCTGGTTAGCGGTTAGGGAAGACATGGGTTCGCCTAAATAGGGGGAACACACCATGGTGGATAATGCATATGGCATCACCTAGACAGGGGAATGCACATAGCTGGCACCGAACCTCAGTATGCGGGTAGACCAGATGGGCATACCAGACTACACACTGAGCCAAGCACTCGACTCCTCCGCTGAGTCAGGTGCTGGGGGCCTCGGAGGAATTCTCTAGGGTTCACCTGAAAAGTGAAACTTACTAGTAGAATAGAAAATGCGCACGCATCTCCGGGTTAGGGAGCCTGGCGCAGCAAGCGTTTATTGACACCGAGCTTAATTTCCTCTCGATTGACTGGGGTAACCAGTAACAGGGAGGAAACTGACTCCACTCGAGGAATAATCTCGATAATGTGTTAGGTGTCGCCCAGCCAGCAGCTCTACATGATCTGTTAAGAGGCGCTGTGTACTCACGCCGAAAAGGAGGCACCGCTTATTATTATTATTATTATATAGGTGTGCTCTCTCTCCCGGGGGACACAGCTCGCCCTGGCACATGAAGCGAGGGTGATGGCATAAATTTAAAAAATGGACCAACCTCTATTTTAATACAGCACTTCCCTTCTGCTGATCATAACAGAAAAGAGCTGCGTATGCTTACATGTCACGTTAAGCGCAGTGCGCGGACATAGCAATGAAAGGCTGAGTCTGCCTCCTCCGCAGGCAGCGCTTGCAGGCTCACCACCTAATAAAAAAAGGGGTGGTAGAAGCCTTGGCACAAGGTGAACCGAGGTCTCAGGTAAACGTGTGAGTAGGTCGGTCCAATTACTGGCACAATTCGCTGACCGAAAATGCCACCGGAATCTTAATCCTCCTGATACCAGCGCGATCAGCAGAGCTGCCTAAAGGGACAGAACGTATATATACTGATCGAGTGGCTCAACGGACCTAATCATAACTGCTGGGGCTAGACAGATCCCAAGAGGGTGAAAGAGGGGGCGGGGATGGATTATCATCACGCGCCTCTGAGAAACCGGCTGAAGAGGTTATGCTTTCCCAGCGCGCTACCATCCGCTTTAAAAACGCGGATGACCACACGCCAAACCTTTAGTATGGAGGGAGACAGCCAGCGCTCCAGCTATCCTGAAGGAAGAAAACACAACACTAATCTGGCATGTCCTGGGGTTTTCTCAGAGAGAATTCCCACACAACGAATAGACTCCACTGCAAAACATAGGCATACCTAATAAGGCGATCTAAGCCTGTAGTGACGGTGTTAACTATCACACTGATAAGTCACCTTAGTCCACCGCGCTCTGTCTGGAAACCAAAGAGGTTCCAGAGCCCTGCACGGGTGCCAGGGGGTGCCCGTCCCAGAAAAAGTAAGTGCTTTTTCCGGGGAATTCATCAGGGAGGGCCATTACGAGGAGTGTGAGTTCTGGATCTCGGGTCCGGTTGGGCCAGAGAGGCGCAACGAGCAAGACCCGCTCTTCGTCTCCCCAACTTTGCACAGTGTAAGTAATGTCTGTGAGAGCAGGCTCACTGGGGAAAGAACGCATATTGCGTAACCCGGGGCCAGCTGAGAGCCAGCGCCTTTGTGCAGAGCAGAAAAGGCAGCCAGCGAAGGGCCGCTCGGGAGAAACAGCAAGATGACCTGGGCTTCTCTGAAGCATGCCCATAACAGCTGGAACGTGCCGGGGTGGAGTCTCCGTTCTCGCGGAACATAGCAGTCCTGAGAGCTTGTAGCTGGCATAAAGAGCTTCTACAGGATATGAACGGCGCGCAGCTATTTAGCCGCAAGACTCCGGAGGAGCGGATGGCGAGCGAACTGAGACATGCTGAGGTGGCGAACACTGCCCAAACGGTTGATGTACGCCATCGCAGCCGTGCTGGCCGTCCTAACCAACACGCGTTTCCCCTCCTGCTTCGGTAGTGACCGGCGGAGAGTGAAAAACAATGCCAACAGCTCCAGGCAGTTGAAATGCCAATGCAACCTGGGTCCGGTTTACGAACCTGCAGCTGCATGCTCGATACACACAGCCCGCCAGCCCATACTGGAGGCATCTGTCAAGATGACAGCATAACTGGATGCTTGTTCTTAGGGCACTCAGGCCCATAGAAAGCAAGATCCATCCAGGGGCTGAAGGTGCGGAGACACAGCGTGGTGACGTAAACCCGGTGCCTCTCCGCGGGCCATGCCCATCTGGGGACCCGATCGCGAAGCCAGCGCTGAATTAGTCTCATATGAACAATTGAGTGGCGTGATAGTGGCTACAAAATGTCATATGCCCCAGGAGCCTCTGAATAATTTCAGTGAGACCAATATAACTGCCGAATTAATCAGACAGGACAGCGCTAGCCCAGCGCGCTAAGAGCGCACCGTGATGCAGACCGAGTCCAGCTCCAACCCAAGATGAGAGAAGCTCTGCCCGGGGGAGAGCCCGCTCATACTCGGTTGACCCAAAACCCAAACAGGCCAAGGTGCCGGAGCACCAGGTCCCTATGCATAATCGATTAGTTCAGAGATCTAAAAATAGTCAATGAATAATCAAAAAATGCAGATGCGCGTGCGCCAAAGACGCACAGGACATCCTCCACGCATGGAAACAGGGACAGCCCGAATGGGAGGACTGTTGCCACCATGTTCGGCCCCCCGTCGAACACCGGAAAAATCACAGTATAAGGAGGGAGAGAGCGAGACATGGAGCGAGCGTCCTTCAGGTCTATAGCTGCAACCAATCCCACGAACGGACGCACTGGGGGATGCGTTTCTGCATGAGCATCTTGATAGACATCCTGAACAGATGACAGATCCACGCAGATAGGATTGGTATAACCCACCGCTTCCTGGATACGATGAAGGGGGGCGTAACCCGCTCTTCATCTCGGCTGGAGGACTGGCTTGATTATATCCTTCGCCAGGAGGATAATAATCTTCTCACGCGAGACAGGGAGTGGCATAGCGATGATCGCTTAAATACACACTCGTGCGCTCGGGAGGCCAACAGTGAATTGAAACGCATAGCCGAGTCTCACCAAGAGATGACCTGCTCCATCGCGCACGGCTGATCTTTCACCACTGAGGATTCCTGGGTAAAATCCCTGATGGTGTCGCCGAGAAGGCCTGCCTGGGATATGGGCACACTAAGAAAGTGTACTTTGTCATCGTGGCGCATATCTTCAGGGCAAGCCAGGGTGGCATTTCCAGACCACTATGTGGCCATCGTCTTCCCCAGGGCACGGACGGCCGACTTGAATGTCATGAGAGCATAGTCGATCGCCGTGAGACGCTTACGCATAAGCCTGGGGAAGAACCGCCCCTGTGCAGCACAGCAAGGAGGCCGTGGGGCACGGCAGAAGTGCCATGGCCCGCAGCGGTGTGGGCTCTGGCCTTGATAGACACAGATAACCCACCCGCCTTAGACGGGGGTCTCAGCTTACCCCTCCAGGTGGCGGCGCCCACCACCTGAGGAAATAGCTTCGTACCCACTGGCCGCCTCACCATAAAGGGTGGTGAAGGCGGAAGCACACGTGAACCGGGCAGAGAAAAACGCCCTCTATGCCAGTGTGTGCTCACTGTGCGCCCCTGGGAAGAAGGGGATGGGGGCTGAAAGATTAATCTTAGATCAGCCCGCACATCACACCCTGTAGTCGGTCCGGCGGGGAGACTGGGGGACAAGCCATCTCCAGCCGCACTGCCGAAACAGCCCAGGAAGCGCAGCCGTTATGTCTGATTCGAGAACCGTGACCGCGCATTGCACCCCGTAGGATGGAAGCGAGCCCAGTCTGTCATCTGAGCATAACAGCTCGCCCTCCGATGTCGCGATGGACCTTTGATCTCCGGTGTCATCAGGCGGAGGCGCGGGCATCCCGGGGGATGAACCGTACAACCGCCCGAAGCTTGGATGGGGCGCGCTGTGGAGGAGTGGGGGGTCCGCGGGCCCGGAGGCGACGGATAAACCCCCACTGTGATCCTCAGATCTGCCCGCGTGCTAACTGCTTTCACGGGAGCAACGGGGGTGGCCGAAGCCGCGATCTCAGCAATGCAACAACCACGCCCTCGCATTGAGAGCATGAGCTGTCCGCGGGCACCGCATCGACATGCTGGACCCCCAGACCTGTCATGCGATACCCGTGCCCATCATCCGGAGATAGGAACCACCGCATCCAGAAACTCACAGTCAGAACAGTATCTTGAAAAAGACATGTTGATTGACTGTGTTGCTCTCTTAGGAAAATCTCTTTTAGATCACCAGCGAAACGCCCGGAGGACGGGAAACCCAGCCCGCCACTCGCACGTCTTCTTTCCGCACTGGTGAAGGCAAGGCTTTCTTCTCTAGAAGTCAGCTTAGCAGAAGTTGTTCAGCTCACGATCGGCTCTGAAGCAACAATTCTTGTATTACATCTGATTTAGGTTCACAACTTGCATTCTACATGAAACTAGGTGAGGGAGATGTAGTCCATCGTTCGGCTGAAGGTCCACATTGAGCATCTCATCTGCAGGGTGAAGCGACACAAGCTGGACAGTCATCATCTCTCTCTATTAGCGAGCATCAACCAGATTTACACAATGGCTTGCCTTCTGCCCATTAGTAAAATATTAAAGAGAAGATAACATTTGATGGGGAATGATGAACTTGAATTTATTCTTGTAAAAAATATAAACAAGTATACTGTACATAATTCTTTAGAGTTGCTTGCGCTGCAGGGATATAAGGTTGTTTATATAATAAACATTCACTTTTCAATGCATTAATCTAAACATTTAAACAGAAATAACAATTTGAGTGAACATCTAAGCTATATGTATCACTAATGTACATATAACTTTAGATGCTTGCACTGCACTAATGTAAATATGCAGGGTTTTTTTGTGCACAGAGAATTATTACAAAATAATTCTCTCTCCATAGTTGTGCATGAAAATCCCTGTAGATCAGCAGTTTCTGAATTACTCGATACTTGACCGTTTTACACTAACAACCATGCCACGTTCAAAGCCCCTTAAATCACCTTTCTGCCCCATTCTAATGCTCAGTTTGAACTGCAGCAGATCATCTTGACCATGTCTACATGCCTAAAGCCGAAGTCACATTAGAGTTTGAGCTTGCGAAATTCTGTCATATGGCGCTGCGAAAAGGGGCGGGATTAAACAAGATGAATAGACATTAAAAAAGCGAGCGATTGCTCCATGTTTTAAATTTCTGTTCAGAGAGGTCATGTTTTGATCCTGGATTGGTCTCACGCAGTCAAGTGATGTGATTTTGCAGGTCAGAGTTCATCAAGCTTGATCTTTGCAACGCAGCAACCTGCGAAACTCCGACGCATGACCCTGCGTTTCCGGTCTGACGCATTTGCATGATTATGAATGGAAGTCTATGGGGAGAAAAGCCCAGTGTGACCGAGGCTTAAATGCATTGAGTTGCTGCCGTGTGATTGGCTGATTTGCGTTAATAAGCAGTTGAACAGGTGAACCTAATAAAATGGCCAGTGAGTTTTTTTGTTTTGTTTTGTTTTTTTGTTGTTTTTATGAGCAAACCGTTTATCTTATTTTGTGGTGCAGATAGATGAGAGCCAAAGCGAGAGTGATAGGTACTAAAGTACAGTAAAGGGTGATAATTCATTTTTATTATATATATCCAAACAGAGAGTGGCCCCTATGAAACTGGCCATAAATGGAAAATGCATAAAGTGTTTAATTCCAATTATCCTAAAGATGAGCATGAGCATGAATGGTTGAGCTATATCTTATTAATTTATATAGAACGAATATGATTAGTTATGGTTTAAAATTAATTACTTGACATCATTGGGGTGACAACTGAAATTCAATGACTGAATATAGGAGTAATGTGTGCAGCTAAATCATTTTATACAGTATAGCCACTGTCCATAGAACATTTAGTAAGATCAAAAGCTTAAACGGTGTGTATGCTCTGTTCACTTGGGATGGCAAAGCTCATAAAGGTTACAAAATGCTAAGAAATATGTTCAGTTTTTTTAATGCATATATTCCTCCCATGAGTTCTCCCCCTGTCTGCTTTTATTCAGCTCAGGGATAAGCAACATCAATCACATTTGCATTACAAATGTAATATCTGGGGAAAAAACTGATTTGATTACTGACTTCACGACAGAAGGATTTATGGTGGTGCCCTGGCAAACCTGCTCTTTTAGCCAGATTTTGACGATTTTACGTTTCTAATTTTGTTCGTTTATGAGGGACATGAATAACAAAAATTTTCAACAACAGTTGCTCAGCTCGAAGTGTCATAGCACAAACATTCATCAAATACAAGCTTCATATTTCCATCCGACATGACCATGTTTTATTCCCTTCACCTTCCATTCTGAAGATTCTAAATACAAGGACATGTTTTGCTCCCTTGTCTTTGACTCATTTGTCTTTATAATTCTGTCATTATAAGTTATAAATCACAGAGACAACAATTAGAGATGTAACAATAATGTGATCCAAATAAAAATAAAACCATACAAAGAAGCAAAAAAACATACTGTGTAAAGATTTTTGTAAATTACACAGTATTTAACTGTAATTGTTACAGTTTTTTTTACTGTAGTTCAGTTCTGCAGTATGTTAGTTATTTTACAGTAAAACATACAATACTGTCAATACATGTACAGCAAGATAAATGGTGCTGTAAATGTAAATACAGTATTTTTGCCGTAATTGTTCTACAGTAAATTACTGACGAACTACTGCAGTAAATTACTGGCATAGATAGATAGATAGATAGATAGATAGATAGATAGATAGATAGATAGATAGATAGATAGATAGATAGATAGCATACTAACACACAGACACACACACACACACACACACACACACACACACACACACACACACACACACACAGGTGTCTGTATAATTATATTGGCTCATTATTGTTAACAAAACAAAAGGGAAAAGAAAATTACTTTGTAAATATGATTTCATTTAATCTTTCAGTTTTATTTTATGAATTTGAATTCCTCTGTGGATGACATATACCCACACGTTAGTCTGTCTGTTTCTCCTTTTCCCAAGGTTCACACAATCTTGGATCCGGCCCATAACTAGAGTTGATGTTCTCTGTGCTCATCACTTGGTCAAGAGTGCAAGACTGAATACTGCAAAGACCCCAATGCCAGAGAAATCTCTGCATTGATCTAAACAATAGTGACCTATTGGGACAAGCACCTTCACCATGATCAACGCAATCTCACGGCAATTCGTAACTTTTTGATTTAGTGGCTAATTATAATTGGTATGAATTCGTATGATCTAATTCTTACAAATTAGTACAATTTGCTCATTACCCAATGACGGTTGGGGTTAGGGGTGAGGTTAGGTGTCACGCCTCCTTTTTAAAATCGTACATTTACGTATGACTGAACTCGTAAGAATTTGTACGAATTAGCCACTAAACTGACAAAACGTAAAATATTTTCGTTTCCTCATGAGATCAGGCTGCCATGATGGATGCTCACCATTCTAAGGCGCTGTTTACACTAATACGTTTTTGTTTTAAAACGCATTACTTTTGCTACGTTTATGCCTTTCATACACACTAACTCTGACTTTTCGAACCCCACTGGTTTAAACTGCTGTTGCTGTGTGTCAGTGTGCATGGGGGGAAATAGAGGCATGGCTGCAGACATTTGCACTACCTGATTGGAGCTGTTTCTCCATATCAAACACACAAAGTTCAGACTTGCATCCTTTCCTTGTAAGTTCAGACTTCGCAAGTTTATAACAAACTCTCAAGGACATGTTGGGTCTTCAAATGTAATGGCAGTGTACTTTTATAACGGCATTCAACCTGTCTATATTTCTTTATCTTAACAATAAAATGAAAACATGACAAAGCACTGTTTTCAAAGCACTAAATTTGCATACACTTCACTTTATGCAAATTTAAAACAAAATGGAGCCTAATAACTGCTTCCTTTCATTTTCATAAAAAAAAGCCCAGCGGCAGATTCGGGATGGACTAGCCGATATTCTGCTACTCTCAGCCGGGCAGGTGTGCTCAGAACTCCGATGTTTAGATGTAATAATACACTGAAGCAGTCACGTGATGTACATTTTCAGTGGTGTAGTGTGGATGGAGCACTTTTTAGAAACGCTAGATGAAAAGTGACATCTGTATAAAACTGAACTGAATCAGTTTTGATTTATCTAGAACTATACCAGCAGTCCACCACAACACTCCTGGCTGCCTGATGTGCTGGAAGGGTTCCACAACCTGAAATATTGTTATAGCTTTTTAATCTCAGTTATTAATTTATGTTAAAGCTGTTTTGCCACATGACTTGTTAAATAGATGTTTTTTTTCTTTTCTTTTCTTTTCTTTTCTTTTCTACTGTTCTAGAGCTTTTAATACCAGTTATTAACATAGACCTATTGTTGTTTTTAATCTAACAAATATTAATTAATAATAACTGATTTCGTTTTTTTAAAGTGATTTAATTGTTGTTTTTGTGGTACATTTAAACTATTCAGGTGAGTACACATTCACATAGTATGTGAACTTAATGCCACATACAGTATTTACTGTAGCCTGCTACATAATTTGCACATTAACACTATTCTTAGAGATTATGTTCTTGAAAATTCACAGTGTGATTTTCCTTTACTTGACAGAGCGCCATTTCACTTAAATGTCTGGCTTTTTGTTGTCAAATACATAAAAATTGTCTCTAAGTGAAACCGGGCCTATTGTATATTCAGCATTAGTGGTTCCATCATAATGAGTATTAGTTAGTTGAAGTTTAAAGTTTATTTATATCGTGTGCTGTTTCCTGTATTTACTTAAATGACGTTTCAGTCATTTTCTTAACCTTTGTTCACTTTGACTCCAGCAATGTGACAGCTATGCTCTCACTGGCAGCTGAAAGCATCATGATATTAGCCAAAATATTACATAAACGCCAGAGGGGGGACAAGATCGTGGATTCAGAGACATTATAATTGCACTCTTGAACCTGTCTGGGCCATATGGAAAATCAAATGTAAACCTTTAATCTCTGAGAGTGATTAAATTTGCAGGAAATGCTATTTTAAATGATGAGAGTTGGCCATAATGTGAGATGAGAGACTGTGAGAATTATGCTGTGTGGTGAAATAACTTTTTATTAAAAATATGTTATTTTTTCTATATTTGTCTGATGTAGCCTTTCATCACGAAGAGACGACATGCGTATATGGCCAATCCAGAATGAGAGCTTTAGATAACACAGCATTATATAAGTACTTCAGTGGATGAAGTGCTTCTCTGTGTTCATCTGTTTTAGTCACAGGACGTGTTACTCACCACTGCCATGTTTATGACATTAGTGTGGATGGACTTATGATGGAGGGCTCTCAAGTATCTGAGTTAAAATAATATTAATACTAATAAAAATATTGTCAGTTCTGATCCTGTAAAAAAGTGTCATCATCAGCAATGGTCAATTTAATTTTTCTTAGTGTATAGGAGGTATTGTAATTTTTAATCAGTATTTGCAGCACGGTGGCGCAGTGGGTGCACTGTCACCTCACAGCAAGAAGGTTGCTGGTTTGAGCCCCGGCTGGGTCAGTTGGCATTTCTGTGTGGAGTTTGCTTGTTCTCCCTGTGTTCGCGTGGGTTTTCATCCAGGCGCTCCGATTTCAACCACAATCCAAAGACATGAGCTAAAGGTGAATTGGGTAAGCTAAACTGTTAGTAGTGTTTGGGCTCTATTTTAATGATCTAGGCACAAAGTCTAAAGCGCATGGCTCAAAAGCATTAAGGGCATGTCCGAATCCACTTTGGCTATTTTAAGAACTGAAAAATAACAGGGTCTAACAGAGTTGTGCTTATTCTCTTAAAGAGTTATAGGTGTGTTTTGAGCATAACATGCATTAAATCATCTCCCATTGCCCTTAAGATTCAGTTGCCTAGTGCCATGGCACATTTGCTTTTTACATGGCGGACTTTGTAAGTGTAAAAACTGAACGCTTCACTAGTGAGAAAACAGTTAAACAGACCATCTGCAGCACGAGGATAAAGAGCCTCCTCCATTTGGCCTGTTTACTTTCTCTTTATTTTACTTTTACTCTTTACTGCTTTACTTTCGTAGAGTAAGGAAACTGAAAAAAGTCATGGAGGCCTGAAGAAGGTATGAATGCAGTGGTTTTTATATTTATGTAGAAAGTAATATTTTTGTAATATTTTAATCCTTTAATTCTTTTTTCATTTGTGAAGATATTTGTGTAATGCTGTACATCCTGTGTGTATTAAGCAATGTGTACGCGTTTAAGGCGCACAACTAACGAGCTCTGTGCTGGACTTCAGACCAGCTTTCTGCTGGCCAATTGCATAGTCTATTTTGGTTCTTCAATGCACTTTAACACACCTTTTTTCTGTACCGGAACACCCATGAGTCCACAAAGCGATGCAAAGGGATTTACTATTTAAACAATTTGGCACAAAATGAGAAAATTAGAGTCGCGCTGGTCTGAAAATAGCAACAAATCGAGCTAAACACCACTAGCGCCTTATTGTGCTGGTGTATGATAGGACCCTATGTGTATGTGCTGGTCCCCCAGGTGAGGTGTTGAGTGTTGGGCTAAGACCCACCTTGTAAAAGTTTGATGTTACAAAACACCAACATGGTGCGGCTAATTAATAACTTTGATATAAAAGGCCCTGGAAATAAGTAAGTCATCCTGTGCAATTTGCAT
>CAIGQZ010032553.1:556163-604972 GCA_903798205.1 Danio tinwini | reverse complement strand
TGCTCCGCTCCCGCTTCGGTGGAGGACGCAGGCTTCGGCGTCATGGCAGATCGCGGCGACTCCCCCCGGGCTTTCTGGGATGGCTCCCTTCAGCCCTTTCCCATCCGGTGGGGAGCCCCGCGTCCCCTGCTCCTCCCCATGCTGGGAGACGGCAGCAGGTAGATCCTTCCTCGCCAGCCTCAGGCCGCCCCGTCACTTTGGCAGAGGAACGGGTTTCTCCCCCACTCGGGTTAACTCCCGAACACTCGCCGCCCTTCTCAGCGGCGAGGGCAACTGGACGACGTGTCCCTCCTTCTCCCGGGTTTTCGGCACCACTGTAATAAAGTTACGGCCACCTGGCCGCTGGGAAGAAGGAGGCGGAGAACCGATGGACTTTTAAATAAATATTTACTAATAAAAGGGACGGCAGCTCCTCACGGAGACTGCCGTTTAAATCAAAACAAACGGACGGCAGCTCCTCACGGAGACTGCCGTCAAACTGAAAGCAAAAGTAAAACAACATGTCCGGGCCCGGTCCTCTCTCTCTGTCCTCTGCCATCGTTCCTCCTCTTATAGTCCAGAGCTCCTTCCGTGGGATTGAAGGCAGGTGCGCGCCACAGGTGCATCTCATCTGTGGCGGGCCTCGTTTCGCTCCCATGGCTCTCGGCCACGCCCCCTCGCCACAATATATATATATATATAATTTTTTATATATAATGTAAATTTATAAATATAAATATAAATATATTTGAAAATACATTTTCCACCATATTGAATATAATGGACTGCAATCTCTGTTAAGATCTGCTGAAAATGCGTATCTGTTTACTGGAATCTTGTTGCATTTGCTTCTTACAGTAGCGTCTCAGACATAACTCTCATGCTATTAACTTTGCAAACATTTGCAAATCCAGTTATTCATTTTTCAAAGGCTGTGACTATATGTAGATACTTTAGTTCCTCCCCAAAGTTGAATATATAACGCATTCTATACCAAACAAGTGATCAGAGTCAGCAATCCATCTCTCAGGTCAAGCGCTGACAGAGAGAAATGTAAAAAGCAGATAAGAATCAGCACATTGGATTCTCAAACAAACCCATGAGACAAGCATCTTGATCATCCACTGTGGTTCCCTCATCACCAAGTGTGCAAGAAAGAGAGCAGCGGATGAGAGAATCTATTAGATTTGAGTATCACAGTGTTTGTTCTGCATTGTGAGCAGTCAACATGACTCACAATCCTCCTGAATCTCTCATGTTTAACCCTTGTGAGCTGCGCATCTTTATTTCTGCCTTCCTCAAAGGACTCGCTGAGGCCCAGAGCACATTTCATCCATCTGTCCATTCACTTTACCCGCCATTTTTCTGCCAGCGTTTTTATTGCTCCACTTTCATCACCAAGACATTGTTCAAAGATTCATTTTCCATGTCTCCCCCTCTGTCTTTCTTTCTTTCTTTCTTTCTTTCTTTCTTTCTTTCTTTCTTTCTTTCTTTCTCTCTTTCTTTTGTTTCTCTTTCTTTATTTCTTTCTTTCATCATATTTATAGATGTTTGTTTAAATGCATTTTACATTGATAATGACAGGCTGCAATGTCAAGCAATAATAATAATAATTCATTACATTAATATAGCACATTTATGGACACTCAAAGCACTTTACACATTTTTGGGAGAAATCTCCTCATCCACCACCAGTGTCCAGCATCCACCTGGCTGACACGACGGCAGCCATATTGCGCCAGACCACACACCAGCTGATTGGTGGAGATGAAGCCAATTATGATATGGTTAGGGGGCCATGATGGTCAGAGGCCAGTGGGCAAATTTGTCTAGGATTCTGTGGTTAAACCCTAATCTTTTTGAAGGACATCCTGGGATTGTTAATGACCACGGAGAGTCAGGACCTCCATTTAACATCTTTTTTGAAAGACGGTGCTCTCTGAGCAGTATAGCGTCCCCTTAATTATACTGGGTATTAGGACCCACACACACCACGTGTTGAGCATGTTGGTCTCACTAACACCACTTCCGGCAGCAACCTAGATCTCCCATGTGGTCTCCCATCCAGGTACTGACCTGCCACAGCCCTGCTTAGCTTTAGTGGGTGACCATGTGAGAGTTGCAGAGAGCTATCTTCCAGCTAAATTATATGTGATGATAATTATACAGCCAATGCAATCTCATTTTCAGGTCAGACTATCTGTGCAGCAACAAATCAGCCACTTGTTTCTAGTCATTAAGCAAATATCTTTCATTGGTTCAGGTTTTTTATTGAATCAGGGTGGCTGTTGTAAAATAGTTGACACTTCTGCTGACATTTGTCTGTGTGATTGATATAAAGGAACATTGCAGCCTGTCATTACCAATGTAAAATGTATTTAGGTAAACATCTATACCTAACAAAAGAGGCACTGGTGTATTTAACAAATGCTCAGTTGCAATTTTTAGGCTGGCTAGTTTATAATTTAAAGGGCACCTATGGTGAAAAATTTACTTTTCAAGCTGTTTGGACAGACATATGTGTAGGTATAGTGTATAGACTGTCATATTGGGGTGATATAAACACACTCAGTGCTTTTTTTCAATTTAACAACATAAAAACGGTGGACCAATTGGAGCGGTTTTGAGATCCACCGCAACTTGACATAGGAGTGCGGTCCCCCCGCCCACCATTATTAATTGACAGGTGGCCATTACCATGTCCTCAGTATGTTGTTTCACGTCCGCCATTTTCAGTGTGTGAGTCAAAGCGACGTCACCAAAGAAACACCCTTGCTCTATTTTTAGATGTAAGGCTCATTGGGCTCAACATTCACCACGTTATTGCTCTCCTTGCCACCAGTGTTTGTAAGTTTTGGTGTGTTTGCATACATGTGTACTTTTCATTGTGTCTTCCTTAAACTTCAGCGGTTTGCATTTCCCGCGGTCACAGAAGCTCCCTGTCATCTTAACTAGGTGCAGCTGGAAAGTGCGAGCGCGCTGCCTCACGTGCTCGTCCCTCCATTGGAAATAACGAACTAACGACGTGCAGCGCCATGCATTTCGCGTTGTCGCGGATGAAAGTGAGGACTGGGGGTTTCGCTCACTATTCTGCCGCCTAGGTCGCCTCTATGGATGTGCTGGCCCTGCTCAGGACACTGTTCATATTTCTGCCGCGCCACAGAGCGTTACCTGAATAGTTTAATTTTAAATAACATGTGAATGTGCGCGTCTGGTGTGCCGCGTCATGGCTCTGAGCGGCGTGTCCGGTGTATGATGCCCTTTAGTTATAGCCGCTCAGCGACACGCAGCGTCGCGCCACGCAGCGGCATGCTTTTTTGAATTCTAAACTAAACAGGTGACACACCGACGCTGCAAGTGTGCGATACATTCAACTGTCATGTGCGCGCCGTGTCGCGGTGCATCCGGTGTGTGATGCCCTTCAGTCAAAGTTAATTCAGTGTGCTTTATTTGTCTCGGTGTAGGCTACAAGCTCGGAGCTTTAAACTAGCACACAGTTGGCTGTAAAACTATACAAAGACACAAATGTTTTTGTACTCTCTGCTTGGTCTGTGTCTGAGTCGTACATGTACAGCTGGTTGGTACTCTCACTCATGTTGCTTCTCTCTTGTCTGCCTATCTATTACAATACACAAAGCGGGGGAGCTCTTGGCTCCGCCCCCTTGTTAAGTTGGGCGGGAAGTCGAAACTAATTTTTATGTGAAGCAACACGCCCCTAAAACAGCAAACTGTGTACAAGCCCCCAAAATCACACTTTTTAACACATCATAGTAAAAAAATCTGAATTGTGTTTTGAACTGAACCTAAACTGGCACACTCAGAAGAACCATAATATTAATATTACATCTTAAAAAAGGGGTAAAATAGGTGCCCTTTAAAAACAACATACTTCAAATCAGTTTGAGCATGACAGTTTACAATGATCAAGCTGAATTTCAGAATATAATACAGATAGTTTAAAAAGTTTAAGCAAGCTATTAGTTGCTCCCAGCGGATTATAAAGCCGCGGTCACACAAAAGTTTGAGCATGCAAAATTCTGTTTTGCGGCGCTGCGAAAAGGGGCAGGATTAAACAAGATGATTAAACATTAAAAAAGTGAGCGATTGATCCATTTTTTTCATTTCTGTCCAGAGAGGTCATGTTTTGACTGGTTTTACGCAATCATGTGATGCAATTTCGCAAATTGAACTGCGAAACTTGACGCATGAGCTTGCGTTTCCGGTCTGCCGCATTTGCATGCATATGAATGAAAGTCTATGGGGAAAAAAAGGTTCAGTGTGACCACGCCTTCAGCTGTCATGAGCTGGTTGACCATATTGAACCAAGCGTAAAATTTCAACTAGATAGTTAAGCTTTTCTGTGAAGTTTTTCTTGTTTCTAAAATGATAATTGGCCACTGCAAACTTTTCAACCATTTTGAATTAGCATTAGATGACTACCACCTGGTCATGTTCATGTTTAATCATACAATCTAAAAAAAATGGTTTAAAAATAACTCAATTTGGATTTAGATGCTAATTGGTGTAAATGCTAGTTAGACATTGGTTGGTTTAATCTCATCTTTAGCTGGTCCAAGCTAATAAACAAACCCACAATACACGCATGTTAGCTTATAGTGACCAGGCTGGTTTGTACACTGCACTTTTCACCCCATAGACTTCCATTCATATTTACTTGAATGCATCAGACCGGAAACGCAAGCTTGTGCGACAAGTTTTGCAGTTTGCTGTGTTGCAAAGTTCAAGATTGGTGAACTCTGACCTGCGAAATCACATCACGTGATTGTGTGAGATCAATCAAAGATCAAAACATGACCTCTCTGTACAAAAATTTTACCAATCACTTGCTTTTTTAAATGTCTAAACATCTTGTTTAATCCCGCCCCTTTTCACAGCACCATATGGCGTATGCATTTTGAAAAATTAATGAATCATATGAATTTTGCAAGCTTAAACTCTAGTGTGACTATGGCATGGTTTATAGCAGATTAAGTTAGCTGGCCATTGCTATAATGGACCCTTTTCACAAAAGTGTTATAACACTCAGCATCTTAAATCTTTAAAAAAAAATTAATAGTTTGATAAAAAAAAAACATACATATATACAGTATGAACATTTATATGTATTTATGAATGTATTATGACATCTTTGCATAACATTGCACAAAACTAATTACCACTTGTGTGAGATGTTTCTAATGCAGTGTCTTTGGGCAGGACAGTAAATTTGTCGTTCAATCAAATCAGTCTTACACAACTTTTTTACTTTTTCTGAAAGTTTTGATAACACTATCATCAAGTTTTTGTTTTATTATTTCAACAATTATCATTGTAAAAAAAAAATTATTGTACTCTCCCATTCACTGCGCTCTAAGTTTACCCTACTATGACAACTTGCACTGCTGAAAAACCTAGAAATGTGAAAAGGGTCCATTGGTGTAAACTGGTAGACTACAATGTACCAGCTGAAAACCAGCTACCAGTTGTCCAGCTGGTTTTTGGAGCACGGTTGCTGAATAAAAAAAATGTAATAGCCATTTAATGATCTGCTTAGACAAGCAAAAAAAACAGCTATCACATGTCAAAACACAACAACTACCTGCATAAGATGGATCATCCAATGAGGGATACATTAATCCTCATCCAATCACAACCCCTTTAAGGAAACACTCAATTACTCTGTGCTGTGTGCTTGTTTTTAGTGCACTGTGTGAATCCATTGTTGTTGGTACATCAATCTTATTATCAGTCCCCCAGTGTTGATGTCCTCATTCACTTCCTCAAACCTCGTTTCATCACATTTACCCTCTATTCCTTCTCTGTTTATCTCTTTCACTGCATGTACCATGCTTTTCATTTAGTTTAACTTTGAGATAAAGAGGTCTTTGCGGCTGAAGCTTGCAGAAAGCTATGAAGCGACACTCTAATGGGCTCCAAAACGCACCAACATTTTTTGAAGGTTATCAAGTTTTATAGCGCATATCTGCTTTGCTTTTTCCTTGTGTGCATTTGACTGTTTTTGGCTGGGTGCTTATCGGCTTAGTTGCTTAACAGTTGGAAATAGTGTAAGTGGCCAAAGTTTTGTTTCATTGATTGAAAAACTAAAGCAAAACAGGCTTTTTCTTCCACTTTTTGTATTAGTCATTGGCTGATCTAATGCTGCATCCTCAACTGACTTTAGTCAAGGTCCAGATCTATGAATAAAATGATGAGGTGCTGTATATTCCCTCCACTTGTTTTATTTAATCCTGGCTGGTAGCCTGAAAACTCTAAACTGAGGGTCAAAATGGTTGTGTTGTGAACTAAACCTTGAGGCCTGTACTGAGACATCTGTGCTCCAGTTTCATCACCACACCTCACTGTACTGTATGTTGTTTCTCCACTAGTGTTTGAAGTACTGTATGTACTGTACCCAGGAGCGTTAGACCTAGGAGGAATTCATAAAGCCAGAATAGATTTGAAAATTCATATTAAAGCTTTAAAACATATCTGTGTTCCTCTCTTTTCATTGAGTGCCCTAGATATGTGTTATTATAAACCTACAATGTGGGACTTGTGCAGGAATATGCATCTGATGTTTTATCATTGACCTAGATTTAAAAGTAGATCTACAAATGGATATAGCAGTTGTAGTTATGCATTAGTAGCTAAATGCATTTGGTTTTGAATATTCCTTATATCTGTATTTGCTTTGGCTGTATTTTTACACAACAACATTTTGGGGGCCTGAAAACAATTACACCATGCATGTTACATGTTCAATTGTTAGTCTTGTGTGAGTGCTTGACAACCAAAACCACAAGAACATCTGTACAGACATGTACTTTTTCAAAGTGACATTACCAACTAATGGTCAGACATGGATAATATGTAAATGAACTTATCATGGACACTTGAGATGTTTCAACCCCAATTTGGGTAAAATATGGGCAAACCTGTCCACTGGGTTTATTTTTTTCACATTTTCAACTCAACGGATGGATTAGTATATATTTTGCTTGAATTTTAGTTGAAACAGAACGTTTTCTCCAGCATTGAAGGTCGCTATGAGCACAGTGGCCTCCAACATCCATAAATGTAAAAAGTTTGGTACCACCATAACTCTTTCTAGACTCAAACTGAATGATTGGGGAAGACAGGCCTTAGTCAGGGAGGTGACTGAAAACTCAATATTCACTCTGAGGCCAGCAGGGGGCGCCCAACCTGCGGTCTGTGTGGGTCCTAATGCCCCAGTATAGTGACAGGGACTCTATACTGCTCAGTGAGTGCCATCTTTCGGATGAGATGTTAAATCGAGGTCCTGACTCTCTGTGGTCATTAAAAATCCCAGGATGTCCTTTGAAAAAGAGAAGGGGTTTACCCCGGCCTCCTGGCCAAATCTGCCCACTGGCCTCTGTCCATCATGGCCTCCTAACCACCCCCATATCATAATTGGCTTAATCACTCTGTCTCCTTTCCACCAATCAGCTGGTGTATGGTGTGTGGTCTGGCGCAAAAGGGCTGCCGTCGCGTCATCCAGGTGGATGCTGCACACTGGTGGTGGATGAGGAGATACCCCCTATGTGTAAAGTGCTTTGAGTGCCCAGAAAAGCGCTATATAAATGTAAGGAATTATTATTATTATGATTATTATTATTATTATTTCCAGAAGAACTGGAACAGTGTTTTTACATCTGACTCAGAAACTCTAGAATAATCTTCCTGATAATGTTCAAAGCTCAGACACTCTCTCAGTTTCAATTTAGATCAAAGACATGTCTTTTTAGTGAAGTACATACACAATGCATCCTATAAATGTATGCTACAGTACATATCATTTAGTACACCCCATTCAATTCATATAATATATCTTGCTTAAAAATATTAGTAACAGCGTCTATGCTACTTTTCATTTATTTGAATACAGAAATTGTGCACATACAGTATAGTTCATAGACTCCAAGACCTTATCCTCTCTCCCCCCATACCACACCACATGCACTGCACGAAACCCTGTTGAAAATCTCTACACATTGTACAATTCAGAGTGTTATACATACAGGTGAGTGGGCTTGACAAACCACCTGTAGAAAATGCACTCTTTCCTATCTGTATGCACCAGACACATTCTTATAAACACACTAAACACATTGTTAAAAATATATAAAATAGACAATACCTTTTTGAAAAAGTACCTTATTTTGTATTGCAGATTAACTATGTGCATGCTTGACAATACTGTTCACAATATTTACTATACCTTAACATATTATGAGGTGTAATTAGGCATCTGTTAGACATTAAGGCACCTTTAAGGCATCAAGGCACCTCCATTTGTACACGTGCCTTAATGATAGCCTCCTTGGAGTTTGCAAAAGGCACCTGAAGGACTCTCAATCTATGAAAAACAAAATTCTTTGGGCTGATGAAAAAATTATTTAACACTTTGGCTTGAATGCCAAGCATTATGTCTGGAGGAAACCAGTCACCATACTTCACCTAACCAATACCATTCATGCAGTAAAGCATAGTGGGGGCAGCAACATGCTGTAGGGGGTGTTTTTCAGCCACGGGTACTGAGAGACTAGTCAGGATCAAGAAAAAGATAAATGCAGAAATGTACAGAGACATCCTTGATGAAAACATGCTCTAAAGAACTCAACCTCAAGACTGGGGCAACAGTTCATCCTTTAACAGAACAACGACCATGAGAACATTGGCAAAACAAAAAGATGCTGTTACAGAACAACTCCGCAAATGTGCGGAGTGGCCCAACCAGAGACCAGACTTGAACCCGACTGAACATATTTGGTGAGATCTGAAAATAGCTGTGCACGGACACTCCCCATCTAACCTGCTGAAACAGCTCTGGTCATTACAGATTAAAGTGATGGTTACAGGTTATGGTGGAAATGAATGGCTACCACTTGCTAAGTTGTCTTTAGAATTTGTTGGTGTGTTAAACAGAAGAAATAAACTCATATAGGTTATTTTATATAGTGTGAACTATCCCTTTAAGTTTCATCTACCAGTGCCCATTCCTTGGTTATTGCAGATGACTATTAACCCTTTCATGTGTAAGTTTTAAATACTCCTCACGACCCCCATTGTGAGTTCTTTAAAATTTAATTTAAGACACAGCAACCCCATGATTTATGCATATATTGTTGTTGTTGTTGTTGTTGTCTGCAAATATTGACAGATGTCCTAATCATATTGTGAAACTTCTGATATACTGACTCTCATTTTAAAATGTGTTTTATTATTTAAACTTAGTCAGTAATAATCACATTATTTGATCTACGATGGGTGATGGGCACCACCATGTTAGCCTGCCTTGCAGAGGAGAGAATAGATCTCCTGGGATTACAACGTTTTACAACAGTTTATTTAAATGTTTGAAAGCTCAAATATACATTATTTGTTTGAAAGCACATAAATCATATATGACAAGTGCCATACTTGATGCAAAGAACATTCCCACAGGTAGAAATGTACACTCCAGTGACCAGCCTAGACTGATCACACCAGTGTGATTGTACATTTCAAAGAGTTATTATACTTAAACCAGCTTGAATCAACTAATGACAGATTATACTGTAAATAAAGTACTATAATCAGATACTATATTCAAATTCACGGTATATCATATTCAAGCAGGGGAGAATATAGAAGTCTTCTGGGCCATTCATTGAATTGTTTCTTGTTCTTTTAGGTGCTCTGGAGAGACGCTACAGGAAAAAGATGACAGGGTGGCTGTTGTGTTTAATGAAGTGAAAGATATCATCATCTCCCCATGTAACAGCGCTAAAACAGTAGTCAGCTGCTTCTTTGTAACTTGTGAATGTGGAAGTAGGACAAACAAACTTGAGTGGATGAAAGTGTTTTCTGTTATAAGAGTAAATCATGCTCCTTCATCGTGACTATTATCCTTTATCAGAGTCGCTTGCTCTCAACCTTATCTCTATTTTTGAACATAAAGCCTTATTAACACACTAGATATTTACCCTCCAAAAGGACCTGTAACACCCATATCTGTCAACAGCCCTCAGGTAGATTCTGTTTTTTTTTTACTCTGCAGCAGGCGCTTTAGTTCCACAATCTCTGTTTCACACATTGTTGCATTGTGAAATGTGTGAGAATGTAATGAAATATGCATTAATTCTTAGAGCGGAGAATCAGAAGGCATGCTTTGTGAAAGAGAATGACATACATTATGTAAAAGATAAAAAATAATCCAAGAAAAACAGGTAGACAAGTGTTCATTGGAGAATAGCTAGAATTAGGTTTGTGATTTATTATGAGTTGTGAACCACTGATTCGAAACAAAAGATTTGTAAGATTTTGTATGAGGCGGCAAGTGGCTAAGTGGTTTGTATGGTTGCCTTACAGTAAGAAGATCGCTGTTTCGAGTCCCAGATGAACCAGGAGGTCTTTCTGTGTGGAGTTTTCATGTTCTCCCCATGTTCCCATGGATTTCCTCTGAGTGCTCTGGTTTCCTACAGTCCAATGGCATTCAGTATAGGTGAACTGAATAAACTAAATTGGCCATAGTTTGTGTTTCCCAACATTGAGGGTTGTGCTCCCACATGCCTTGAAACACAAAGATACTGTGATTGACACCTTGAAAGAGAGTAAGCACAATACACAGGCAAAGATAATGGGTTTTAAAATAAGAAGAATTTAAAAACATTTTAACAGCAAGATGAAAAGAGCTGTCCATGAAAGAGGAGAGCTAAAAGAAAACAATTAGGGTGAAGATATAAGTGAAGATGTGGAGTTTGTATTGTTGATCATGTGTAATCTTTTTTAAAGCTACATCCCCTACTAAATAAAATAAAGCTTTAAAGTGCAGCTGTATTGTAGGATAAGATACCATGGCAACAAAGGGGGATTAACGATGAGCTACTTCATGGTACCTAAAACCCTATATATATATGGAAAATGCAAATAAAAAATGAAAGTCTAAACGACTTTGATTTCATTGTAGACAATAAGAACACACAATATTTCAGGTTTTGTCTTGTCAACTTGATTTTATTTGTTAATATACATCCTTTCCTGTCATTCAGACCTGCAACACATTCCAAAAAAATAAAATAAAATTGGTAAAGGAGCAATTTAGGCCTAGTAATCAGGTAAATTGGTTTAATAATGGTGCGATTTGAAACAGGTAATGTCAACATGTGATTGTAATTATGATTTGGTACAAAAGCAGCATCCAAGAAAGGTATAATCCTTCAGGGGCAAAGATGAATCGAGAATTGCCAATTTGCCAACAAATATGTGAGAAAATTATTGAAATGTTTAAAAACAATGTTCCTCAAAGAAAGATAGTAAGACATTTGGATATTTCACCTTCACCAGAGCATAACATAATTAAAAGATTCAAGGAATCTGGAGGTGTTTCATTGCGTAAAGCACAAGTGTGCAGGTGAAAGCTGAACTATAGGGTGGCACTGCATCAAGAATTGTCATTTATCTATAAGCGATATCACCACATGGACTCATTGTCAAGTACCACAATACATAGTTACATCCATAAATGCCAGTGAAAACCGCATTGTACCAAAAGGAAGCCCTATGTTAACAGTGTCCAGAAGTACCGTTGACAGCATCTGGGATGGATCATCACAAAGTGGGAATGTGTATGGTGGTCAGATGAATCAGTATTTCAGGTATTTTTGGGAGAAATGGATACCATGTGCTCCGGACCTGAAGAAAAGGGAAGAAAATGATCATCCAGACTGTTACCAATTCCAAAGGCCAGGGTTTTTGGAGCACAATATTCTGCCCTCTTTTCCAGGGACACCCATGCATTATTTAAAAAGATAATGCAAAACCACATTCGGCACACATTACAAAGTCCTGTCTGCAGAGGAAAAATATACTGAACATGACTGGCCTGTCTGCAATCCTGACCTATCATTAATAGAGGATCTGTGGCACGTTTTGAAGCGCAAAATGCAACAACAAAAACCTCGTACTGTTGCCCACCTTAAGACTTGTTTGCAGGAAGAATGGGACAAAATCACAACTGAAACACTTCATCACTTGGTGTCTTCAGTGCCTAAATGTCTTTAAAGTGTTGTGAAAAGGAATGGCAGCATTACAAAGTGGTAAATGATTTACTGTTCTAACTGTTTTTAAATTGTGTTTTTTCTGCAAAATGTGTTTTGACCAAAATTTCAGTATGTGTTTCTTTAAAAAAAATACAGAAAATCATGAGGAGCACATTAAATAAACTGTTATATTGTCTGCAAAGAAATAAAAACTAAGTACATTTAGAAATCACTTCTTTCTTTTTTCATTTGTGTTTTCCATAATGTCCCAACTTTTTCTGATATAGGGTTGTACATCTATTAATAACATAATAACATACACAACAGAAATATCCTGTTAAAAAGTACTGAAGTTTGCACTTGTCTGTGCAACACAAAACTGCTCATTAACTCTGTACAACAAGCCAAGTTTGCCAAGCAATCACTCCAGTGTTCTTGCGTATAGTACAGTACACTTCATAACAGGAAGTGGGAGAGTGTAAATGTGAAAATCAGTGGGTGGAGGTTGAATGTTTGACACAAAAGCTTCTTGAGTCTTCCCATCTTCAACATAAGCTAATAGGCTAGCGCTAATACTCTTTTCAGCGGTTCAATAGCATAATTCATACGAAGCTTTGTGTTTTTGTATAATTAACTCCGATGACAGTTTGTAAAATGAAAACGCCACAAAGAGCTGGCATGGATATTGTTAGTCTTCACAAAGAGAGGTTTTCACATTTTTGTTTTCTTACTGAATAAATGGGAATGTGTCATAATGGGGATAATGGACTTTGATGAAAGGATTAAGCACCTTTTGAATAAGCACCTATATCCCACACGTTCATTAGCACATTGTGTGAAATAATTTTCCAAAAGCAGCAGAATAAAGCTGCCTGTTTAAAGCATTTGGTGGAACAAACAAAATCCAAGTGCGTGGTTGATGTGTCGCTGTTGTCAAGAGATGAGAGAGAGAGAGTCGAACGAGTGGAAAGAGGACCGAGAGAGGCCTGCAACAATAAGATTCAATATAGTTACGTAATTTCACCTGTGAGGGTGTGATTTAAAACTGTATTACACTGTGGTGGCCTTTAACTCAGAAAGAACATTGCTGTCCTCTTTCCCCCTCGTGGGACTAGCTATTAGAGAAAGAGCTAAATGAAAGACTGTTGTACTGTTACTTATTGTGAATGGTGTTATAATGTCTGGCATTAGTGGATGTAA
Organism: Danio tinwini; assembly: GCA_903798205.1. Lineage (NCBI taxonomy): Eukaryota > Metazoa > Chordata > Actinopteri > Cypriniformes > Danionidae > Danio > Danio tinwini. Next base: position 591,752 of record CAIGQZ010032553.1, on the reverse strand, counting down.
TAGCTGTAATACTCCAAATGAATGCCCTGAATCAAAGTTTCATCATCGGATGCAACGTTTTAATTGTTTTGTGATGACTGCCGAGAAAAATTGATTTATCCCAGCGCATGCTTTAGCAATTCAAAAGAAACATTGTGTAATTGGACACAAATAAGGGGAAAAAAAGCGTCCTTTAATTAAAACACTTCCCAGAGGTGCTTTCGGGACAAGCCAGTTTGACATATTTAATTAAGCTCTTATTTGGATTAACTGCCAAATATGATATTCTTAGCTTTCATAAATTAGTTTCTAAACAAGATGAGGTGATTCATTCGAGTGTCGTCGTATGGAACATCCTCTGTTTTACGCACACAGAATATTTTGTGATAAAAAAGATGCTTGATCGTCAAGTGTCTTTGAGTGCTGTAGTGGTTTTAAATTATTAATCGTTATTGTAGCAGAGGACAGATCAATGACAAAAAATAGCTTTGCAATAATTTACTTTCACATTAATTAAGACTATATTTTGTCACTTTTATTGATGCCTATAGGAGAGAACAGAAATTAAATGATGGAGATAAAACCAGGGGAACAAGAAACGAGTTCAGACAGACTCACAGTGCCCACACAGGTACAGTTTAAAAACTTTCCTGATATCAAGGCTCAGAGTTTTACTGTATGTCTTTTTTTTTCTCTTTTGAATCTGACAGCTTCTCATTTCCTATGGCATTGCAAACATCTTCAACTTTTCCGACTTTTCTTTAAAGATCTATGCAAGTAGTTCTTATTCAGGTGGTTGGAGCCCACTAGGGAGCCTCAGTAAACTCCCTAGGAGGCCACATGATGACTTGGGTCCATTTACAACAAGGAAGATAACTACAATATAAGCATACACTTTTTAAAGTGAAATGGTAATTCATTCTGTCAGTTTAATGTGCAGAATTCATCTCTGCATATTTCATTTTTCTTAAAGGGATAGTTTTTTTTATGTTTTTTTTTTTGTTTGTTTTTTCAGCCTTTCAGCATATAAGACGGAGTTTCCTTTTTATTCAGTGGGCCAATTAATATTTTTTTTTTAAAAAAGCATGTCCTTTGTGATTCATGAAATGCAAGACAATGGTCACTGGCACTTTTGAATCAATACAACCATAGCTGCTGATGGTCTGTGCAAGAAAATGAACACAATTTACCCATATAATCAACCTGTAGAGAGCATAAACCTTCTGTCTTTTCATGATGTATGTGCAGGCACAAACTCATGTGAGCTGAAACATTTTATTCAACCCAGGCTCATTATTGAAATGTACCTCTATATACATTTCTGGAGATCGCGAAATACATCCCAGGATGTCAGGGTTTTGCCACTCTGGTCTTGTAAATTCTTGTTTTGGTGGCAGAGTCCGGACACTAGCTCTGTCTTGTCCATGCCCTGTTGTGCTCGACTTGAGTTTTCTCAGGTCGGGCACTTGTGTTCCGTCATTGTGTGTGTCTCTGTGTGCACGCTGTTGTGAGTGCGCGCAGACTGTGTGCGCTCCCGCTTCCCAAGCACACTCTTGTACTCGTGTTTGTGTTTTGTTCTGTCGGCATCGCGCTGTTTCATTCTCAGCGTCTCAGCTTGGTTGGTTTTGGTTTTGGTTGAGGCTGAGATGAAACATGCACGTTGCATATGTGTGAGCGCACGGTAAGGTGATTTCATCTATCTTGTGCTTGTGTCTTGCGTCTGTTGATGTTGTCTAAGCACGTGGCTGGATGTTTACATTGTGGCCGCGTGCTTTTTGTGATGCGATTCTGTGTTGTCTTGTGAACACGCGGGTAATGAGTTCTTTCATTGGCTGCGTGTTCTAGTCTCGTTTTATGTGAGCACATGGCTTGTGTTGTCTCTTTGTGTCATGTGCTCTCCAGTCTATTGTCTAGTCCCACCCTCCTTGTTAACCCATTATTAGTTTATTAGGTTCACCTGTTTGTGTGTTAATTTCCTTCTGCATGTATTCTCCTCATGTCTGCTGTCCTGTGCCAGTTTGTCATCATTTCCTGCCTTGTCCTGTCCTCCAGTCCTGATCCCTGCCAGCTTGCCCTGCCCAGTCTAGTTTGTTTTGAGTGTTTATTTGTTTTATTAATGTTTTCCCCCTTGGGGTTGTAAATTTTATTATTTTTTATTTTTATTTAAAAAATTTTTTTTTATTTTATTTTAGTCTATTATGAATAAATACTTGTTATTCTGCACCTGAGTCCTCGCTCCTTTTCCCCTACACCCAACCGTGACACAGGAGGTACGTTTTTTAGGAGTTTTTGTTTTTACGAATCCACTGGAGGCGGTTGTGTATGCTTTTTCAGATCTCAAATTTCTCTAGATAGTTTTCAAAAGCACTGATTGACCCAATCACCCCCCTCCCTAAACCCAACCAACTGTTTTCAAAAGCAAACCAGAAAAAAGAAAAGCCCTCATGGCCGTCTGATTTTTAATACATTTTCTGATCTTACCATGTCCTTACCCTGTTATTCACTTGTTTATTTAATTTTTTGCCTTTTGCTTTACCTGCTTTCTGTAAATGTTCATCACTGGACTCAAACCCTATCAATGTGGTCAACTCCTCGCTGCGTCTCAAATCCGCCAATGTACATGGTGAGCTACTAAGCAAACTGGTAACAGCGGAAAAGCCATTGACATGGAGTTAAGCAGTCATAGTGCAAAAAGAAACAGAAGCCATTGGCGGCGTCATACCGCCCCTTAGCATTTGTTTTAAAGACGAAATGCAGCCATACAAAGCTCTGGCTACATAATTCACTCTGTCCAGAAATGTATACGGGGGTACATTTTTATAATAAGCCTGTGTTGATATTATTTGTTGACTTGACAAGACATGTGGATCATCACAGTGGTACTTGGCGTTTGAATCCTGCAAACTATATATAAAAAGTAGCATTTGTCTGAGTGACGTGATTACCAGTTTTGCAATGAACTATTGTAAAAAAAGTCAATGGTTAGCATTACTGTTTACATTTATTTTTAAACTGAAATCATGTTTGAATTTTGAAAACCACCACCAGTCAACATGCAATGCTTTGTAAATAGGTAAAGACATGGCAGAAGGCAGTGTCAGCACTCATGTTTTTCAGAGGTAAATCATCTTATTTTGGACTTTGCCATTTTATTTTTTTATTTTTGTATGCCTTAATTCAAACCCACTGATGCCATTCATTGTTAAAGTGATCTTTTACATGTTTGGTAAGTAGACTCAACTAAGACCCTGTCTACACAAACACAGGTATTTTCATCTTTTTCTATGTTGGTTGCTTGTTCATCCACATACAAACGCAGTGTCGGGTATCAGAAAACGAAACTCCTCCCAAATTGAAGATGTTCAAAACCTGTCCTTACAGTATTGTTGTGTGGTCATTCTTGCCTCATGACATTAATGTGCGCACTGTTTTCTCCTTTGTTTGACATCAGATTATGTGCACATCAGCTTTTGCAGGGTTCTGATGGGCCAATGTGGCTTTTTGCTTAGAGTTTTATCGCCACCTGTTGTTTTGGCATGCACTAGCATGTTTTTTTTGCATATTAATTTGCATGGAAATTAAATTTTATAGAAACATTTATAAAAATATCTGTGTATGGGTTGAGAAACCAATTTTATTCCAACAAATTAACCCTTCCCTCAACATTTACAAGTATCTACAGAAATCCATGTTTTAGGTGTATTACTGTGCGTTCACACTGAAGGCGGTAAGAGCGTCAAAGTAGCCAGAGGTACATTTTTCAATTAGAGCTGGCGGTAAGGAGTGGCACCTCTTCGACAATGTGGGTGGCAAGTAGAGTTTAAATCAAGTCAACTTTAGGGTAATGAACTATGACGTGGTTTGGCGGGAAGCAATCGAAATGTAGAAGTCTACCGCTTGAGAGTATATCGTCCTGTGAACTTTGGGCTCCAAAGGTTTGAATATTGTGGTCACCGGATTTCAGGTTATTTACGATGTTACAGGGACATAATTTTAAAAAGTTACTGGCGAGTTACTGATGTGCATCAATGACATATTGGATAAGTGGAGCATAACAACACCACACGCAACAACTTAAATGAAGTTCAAAGAATTTGATAAAAGGCGCGCAACATTTTCACCCTAAAGCGTGTCTTTTATGCAGGAATGTGATATGCTGCAACAGCCCCTTTAAATATGAGATCAATGTACAAATTTTGACGCTCTTGCAATCGGAGCTATGAAGGCAGACAGCATTGTCGATAGGGAGGCCAAAGCGAACTTTGGCGCTTATTCCGCCTTCGCCTAGCATATTTTGAATGAGATACAGTACTTCTGGGTCTCACAGGTAAATATAAAGATGATCAGAGAAAATATAGATCAGATTGCATGTATAAAACAAAAGTGATCAGATCGCATGTAAAAACGAAGAGTTAGCTAAATAGGCAGGCATTGATGCACTCTGAAATAAAGAAATCAGTGGAGAAGGGTCTGGGCGCAGACACAATGCTATCTCAGACATATGCAAGCTGAGCTGCATGCAGTGCTTTTAATGTGCACACATAACCCTGCCCCTAACTCTGACGTCACTAGCTCTAATAAGTGCATTGTGTCTCAGCTTGCATATGTAAGTCTTCCGTTAGATACTATATTGAGTCAGTGACAGAGTTCTATTTAGAAGCTTCTACTGTACATTAGCTGTGTCGACTGGTAACCCATTAAACACACTTTTCTTGAACTTTGTAGCTTTTATTATTAGCAAAATGATCTGTGACCATTTTAACAGCAGTAAAAGAAAAAAAACATATATATTGTTTTTTTATTGTTTATCTGGAAAGTTTATCACTTTTTCCATAAATGACCAAACATTAGAACAAAATACACACATACAGAGTACAATATTTGTCATTAGGGTAAATTTTTTGCACATGTACACCATAACACACACACAACACAAATCTGCTGCTTTAACTTTCAAGAGTTCACACTTAGCTAATGATTGATTATAAAGCTTGTTTGGCATGCTGTCCTGGAAGAGAGCCCTGAACTCATAAGATCCTCGAGCCTGGGGCTCCCTCACATTTGCAAGGCGAGAGGGGAAATTGAGCTTACGTAGATCTGGAGAACTCCACAGCTGTAGTAGCTAATGAACAGATAGTGATTGCTCTTAAGAGATAACTACTTACTAGGAGCATGTCTATGGTGCCGATTTTGATTAGTCAATTAACTTAGGTTGCATGTTTTTGGACAGTGGGAGGAAACCAGGAAAGCACGGGAAGAATCCGCACAGAAATGTTGGCTGGCTTGGTAAGGACTAGAACCAGTGATGTTCTTGCTGTGAGGCAACAGTGCTAAGCGCTGGGCAACCATGCCACCCATCTAGGAAAGGAGGAGGAGTAGGGGTAGAAGGGGGGATTCTTCAAAATGAAGATAGATGTTATATAGAACTTATAGTATTTATAGTGGCTTGGGAATCCTCTATTGGTGAATCATAAATTGAATAATGCGGGGCCGGCTGTAAACAATCATAAGCATGTGATCCTCTCGAAATTAGTTTATAAATAAACTTCACTTTATGAATTCTGTCTTGCTGAAAAGTTTTTACATCTATGGCACCTTTAGAATTAGAAAACACAAACCTTCACTTTACTTTTACTTATAAACAATTACAGAAACAAGCAGTGCCAACTGATTAAATATAGATGAAATACTGCACACTGACGAGAGAAAATCTAAACACTCACTGGGTTTGTGATGAATGATGAAGTTGTTTCTTCATGTAAAATAGATTTGAGAATTGAAATTAAATTTTGCTGCTTTATTTTAGAGGTTTAGTCAAGGCTGGTCACTTTTGATCCTTCGGACAAACTGAAAATACAGAATTCCAAGGCCACACAAGGGTTAAAATGGTGAACATGTCTCTCTTTTTTTAATAGCAGTTGCATTGGCTTTATATCGATACAGTGGGAGCTCTTCTTCCCAAATCCCTACATCCCCACCTTCACAAAGAAAAACAACAGCAACAACAACAAGACTGTAACTGATTTTTAAACCACAAGAGGCAAGTGAATAAATTTTTTTTTTTGCCAACCTTGAACACCAAGTTGTCAAGGAGTGCTGCAGTCACAGAGGAGTAAACAATATATATAAAACACGTCTGCTTTTACAAGAGTTTTGTTTAACTTTGTGCTATTACTAGAACATATTAATGCTTTGGATTTCATATTTAATAACTCAAAATGTCAATTGCATTAGTGTTGATATTTAAGATCTCTGGCACTATGTGATAAAATGAAAAAGCCAGTTCTGTTTCGACCCTGAAAGCTTCAGTCAAAATGATATGTTTTTATGTATGTAGAGAGGAGCTATGCAAAAGTGTGTTTGTTTAGATTGGCATTGTTTTGTTGATGCATGCTGTTAATGGACCCTGGTGAATAGGTGAACATGATAAAACTCTGCAATATGTGTTGAATGAAGTTTTTTTTTTTTTTCCGCAAATCCTGTGCTCTGCAATCCACATCAACCTCTTTTGTCTGTTAAAGTGTTGAATGCAATTTATGCTGAATGTGTTGTACTGTAGGTTTTGCACTCATTTACAGTACTTCCTCCTGCCACAAACTCCCATATATAGCATATTCCCTGAAATTCTCTTTTTTATGTGTCAATTATTCTGCTAGTTAAAGGTTATAGCTCCATAGGGTTGGTTTTATGTAATTATATTTTTTGGCAATATCATGCAATTTTTCTCAGCTATACAACAGTTACAGTATCTCTCAAATAGATGTTCTCAGCTTTGTGAAATAAATAAATTAATTAAAAAAATTCTAAACTCCAGCTAGGTGGGTGGCACAGTGGTGCAGTTGGTAGCGCTGTCGCCTCAAAGCAAGAAGGTTGCTGGTTCGAGCCCCGGCTGGGTCATTTGGCATTTCTGTGTGGAGTTTGCATGTTCTTCCCGTGTTTGCATAACTTTCCTCTGGGTGCTCTGGTTTCCCCCAGAAGTCCAAAGACATGCGCTATAGGTGAATTATTACAATATAGTGTGTATGTCCTGGTCCTCCAGGTTGGGGGTTGAGCATTGGGTTAACGACCTACCTTGTAAGAATTAGATGTTATGAAACACCAACATGGTGCAGCTAAATATTACCTTCGATATAAACGCCCTGGAAGTAAGTCAGAGTTGAATTGAGTAAGTCAGACCTGCAGAATTTATTGTGAATCATTTTGTTTATTTAGGTTTCCTGATACATCTTTGAAGCACATTCTTAGTGTACATTTATTTTCTAAGCTTAATTGTAACATTTTGTGATTGTAAAAGATCTGGAGTGAAACCTGTATGACTTTTTTATCTGCCTAAAGTGAGTCACCAGCAATTACAGTTTTACTTTCTGTAAAAAAAACCTTTGCTTGTGCTTGTGAACAATATCTAGTTTGACCATTAAATACAGTACACACAAAAAAAGTTGACTCAACTTAAAATTTAAAGGCAGCAAACCTTGACTCAACTTTTAACCCATTTACTGCACATGACTCGATTTAAGTTGAGTAAACTAAAAAAGTGTCCTGAAGTGTGTTGCCTTAAAATTTTAATTCAATTAAATTCATCTTTATTTCTATAGCTGTTCTTATACTGTAGGTTGTTTTAAAGCAGCTTCACATAGTCCAGTCCAGTATAGTGTTCACATAGTGTCAGTCCAGATTTCAGTTAAAGTTCAGTTCAGTGTGGTTTAATTTTCACTGCTGAAAGACCAAACACTGAAGAGCAAATCCATAGATGCGCAGCTCCACAGGTCCCGAACCATGCAATCCAGCGGCGACAGCAGCGAGGATAAAACTTCACCAATTGGCAAAAGTGAAACATAAAAAACCTTGAGAGAAAACAGGCTCAGTTGGGTACGACTATTTCTCCTATGGCCAAATGTCTTGCAGAGCTGCAGTCTAGGCACCGGAGGCTGGAGAATGCTGAACGTCTATTGTGGAGAAGCTGCAGTCATTTATTTTTTTTCTTACAGTGTAGTTGTAGCTGAGGCCTGGAAGAGTTCATGTTATGATTTATGTACAGTAAGGACAAATTTTGTGTTCTTGCAAAAATGTATTAGTTTTTTCCTACAGACTTTAGATCCAAGCCTCTTCTTTACTCTTTCTAGTTAGGGCATCAGTTACATCAGGGGTGCCCAAACTCGGCCCTGGAGGGCCGGTGTCCTGCACATTTTAGTTCTAACCCCAATTAAACACACCTGAAGCAGCTAATCAAGCTCTTTCTAGCTACCCAGGCAGGTGTGTTGAAGGAAGTTAGAGCTAAACTATGCAGGACACCGGCCCTCCAGGACCGAGTTTGGACAGCCCTGAGTTACATACTGTAGAGAATCAGTGTCTACGCTTGACAGAGGGCATGTCTGAAGCTTGGCATTGATGAGATCATCATAGTGACAACCAGTGGTGGAAATAGTAATAAAAAGTCATACTCAAGTAAAAGTACTTTTAAAATGTACAAAAATGTAGTGCAAGTAGATGAAAAGTATCTGTTGTTAAAAATATGAGTAAGCATGAGTAAAAAGTAGTCTTTTTAAAAGTACTCAAGAGTAGTGAGTTATGAGTATTACAATGTGAAAAGCTGATGTGTTTACATGCAATTTGTGCATGTGTGTGTAAACGTAACATTCTATAGTGCATATAGCTATTGTTTAAGGACATTTGGCGATTTCAGTCATCATACAGTAAACATGCTTCCTCTTCTCATCAGAGACATGCATCTGAACAGTCTCTGGGTCTTTCCGTGTGAAGGTTTTGGACATCTTCTTGGACACTTTTAATGCTTTCAAATGGTTTGCTGCATTAATACAGTGCCCATGTCTTGAGGTTGTTCAGTATGATGTGATTTACTTTCTATGTGTGATTTGACTGGACAGGAATCACAGGACTGGTTTTTCTACTTTTCTACTATCCCCATAGACAAGAAAAAATAAAGTAGTAATTGCAGGTTGAAGGTAAGAATGGAGTAAAAGTACAGATACGGCACTAAAAATGCACTCAAGGGAAAGTAAAAGTACTCATTTTTAAAACTACTTAGTAAATTCCTAAGTAATTTGAGTATTTTTAATTTGTTACTTTACACCGCTGGTGACAACAGACAATTTCACTAAACCACAACAGTTTTGAAGAAATCACTACACTGTAAAACCCAAAAAGTTAAGGTAACTCAAACTATCTGAGGAAACCGATTGCAACAAACCATTTAAGTTCAAAAACTAATCCTAATGAGTGCTGTGAACTTAATCCATTTCAGTAAATGAAGCAATTTGAGCACAGTAAAACCCAATAAAGGAAGAGAACTCAAACCAACTGAGTACTGTAAACCCCAATAAGTTAAGGCAACTCAAACCGTTTGAGGAAACTGATTGCTACAAACCATTTGAGTTAATAAACTAATCTATATGAGTACTGTGAACTTACTCCATTTAAGTTGAAGTAATGAGGTATTAAATTAACTCATTACCTTCATCACTAAGTTCAAAACTCTTTTTAAATGACTAGTATTAATTTTCAGTAAATTTTGAGGGAACTACACTCATTTCATTTGATAAAGTTGACTGTTGAGTTTTACAGTGTACAGACGATGAGAAAAGAGGTGATGGGCGAATAATAAAAAACAATGTGTCTATGTCTTATGGGTGTCCAATCCAACAACTGGAAGGCCACTGTCCTGCACATTTTAACTCTTACTGTCCCAGCTACTCAAGGTCTTACTTATACTTCCAGACAAGATACTTGGGGTGAACAGATGAGTCTGCTCCTAGATTTAAAGTCTGTAATCCACATGTGAAATGTACATTCTGTGTCAGGATGCCTGTTTTTGTTATGGTCTGAGTGGTCCTGCCCATTGCCTGTTTAAGCAATAAATTTAACATAATCTTGAAAAGGCCAATTGGCAGAAAAAGCGACATTAAGCCATGGAAGCCATCAGGCAACTAGGTCAGAGACTGCAGATTCTACACCTTTCTACACTCTTGTTTTTTGACTATTGATTGGTCAGAAATTGACAAACCCAACAAGAGGTTATTTTAGCCCAAAGTCAACAGGATTCTGCCACTCAGACTTGCTAATTATTGTTTTGGTGGCAGATTCCAGACACTAGTCCTGTCTTGACTAGTATGTTGTGCTTGGCTCGAGTTTTGTCGGGTCGATCACTCATATTTCCTGTCATTGTCTGTCTTTGACTCCGTTCGAAATCGCATACTTCCACACTACTGTATATAGTTTGCTAAAATCAAAATGTGAACCGAGTTCATAAATCAGTATGCGAGAAGTACCCGGATGACTTACTACTTCCGGCAAGATTCTGAAGTGCGCATCGGATGGACGCTACACTATCCCATAATGCCCCGCGAGAGAATTCATTAATGGGAGTGACTCACGAGGGTAGGTCAGGTGATCATGACAAAATGATGGATGTAGTACGTACGAGTTCCATTCATACTGCTCACGTTCATAGTGTATAGAATGTACTTTTCTCACAGCCGAGTAGTACATTTAAATTCAAATGCACTATATACTGAGTAGCAGGAGGTTTCAGACGCAGCCATCGTCTTTGCCTGACTATTATTCGTTTATTATGTTCACCTGTTTGTTTGTTAATGTGTTCTGCTTATAGTCTCCTCATGTCTGCTGTCCGGTGCCAGTTCGTCTTACATCGTTCTTCTAGAGAGTCATGTTTCTTTCCAGTGTTGTCAGCCCAGTCCAGTCTAGTCCAGTCTAGTCTAGTTTGTCTTTTAGTTATTATTTCTCCCTCAGGGTGGTTTTTGTTGTTTTTTTGTTTTTATTTTATGTTTAATAAAGTAAATATAAAAATGCAGATAAAATTATTTACTGCATTTAAGTCCTCGCTCCTTTCTGAACCATACAACCATGACACAATTGTTCATTTGCAAACTTATGGTATGCAAACTTATCTTTACGCCATACATACTGAAAATGCAATTATTTACTGTACTTAAAAAAAACACCTTAACTTATTTTTGTAATTAGGCTCATAGGTATTAACTAAATAATTTCTAGGCAGAGGGTTTACTCATTTTTACTATGTGGTTTAAAATAAACAGGTTTACACTCTTTTTTAAAGTAAAGTCAGCTAAATGCTTTTTACACTGCATAGATTGATATGTTCAGATTATATCCTGTAAAATATACTTCACAAACACTCTGTTTAGAATGCACGCTTTGTTGTTGGTGAAGCATACAGTTGGCAACCACCAGTGTTTCACAAATCTCAGTTTGGGAAGCTTTGTTATAAACAACGAGGGGCCTTGGAATCCAAAAAAATTGAGAAGCGTACAGCGTTAGATGGATTTACAGTCATACAGTTTCATTTGTTCATTTAGGTTAAGGGATGTAAATCTCTGGAGTGCGCTTGGGTGACACTGCAGATATATAGAATCAGATTCCATTTTCAATTTGTGTCTGTGTGGAGAGTTTCAGCTGCAGTGAAGGGCTCTCACACCACAACACACACTCAACGATGGGCCTGATGTATGGCTGTAATAGACTGGTGGGCAGTTCGCTTTATGCTTCTGTGTCCTCTCTCTCCTCATTTAGTGTTTTTGTGTGGGCTTTTGCAAGCCTGAAAAGGACTGGGTGTTCATTTTCAGAGCCTGTTTGAAGGAAATTGTCTTTTTCTGAAGATCTTGTTTCAGTTTTGTAGATTCTTATGCAAGGCATTTTCTGAAATGTATTAAACCTATTGTGCCCTATAGTTTAATCAATAGTGCATCTGTTTCTCGTAGTGCTTGTGAAAATGATGAAGTGTTGGCTTTAAAGGAACTTAACATATTTCCTGTTGAGTGAGGTGTGTATTTGTTTCAGATTAGCTTTTTGTGTTTTATTGAATGTGTTGAATGTGAAGTGTGTGTTTGTTTGTGGGTGTGTGTTTTATTGGATGAAAGTGATCTGCTTTTTGGGAGTCTGTCCCAGCGTGTGTGCTGCGCTGATAATGAAAGCGTGCGTTACTGTGCCAACACTAAATGATGGAACGCTAATTGTCACAGCACGCTGGGGCACACGATCCAGACTGCACCCAGACTGGTGAAATTGCTCAGCTATCTGTGTGATAGGGTGTCTTTTTGATATGCACACTTCTGGAAATGATGGAAATGACAGTCCTGGAAATGACATACTTAGAATGAAATGGAGGACTCGCGTGTGTTGACTTTTCATATAAATGACTCGATCAAAATAAGAGAACAACTTTCAATTTCCAAAATTTCATGGTTTCCTAAACTCCTATTTGAGGTTATTTTAACAGGAGCTGACTTCTAAGCATACCTCATGAGTTATATGCATATATTCATAAGAACAGATAATAAAAACTTGACCTGCCCCTTTTTTTTGCATGCTCAAACTCTAGTGTGACCGCAGTATTCACCAATAATATCCAGCTGCAGACCTGCACACATTTAAGAACACACAATCCAGACCACTAAATTTTAGGCTTCTAGTTAGAGGAATTTCCGCTGAGAGTAGGTTAGTAATAGCTAGAAAATGACTGTAAATTCAATGGTAAAAAATGTATAAATGCTACAGTAAAAATATGTAACCTGGTTATGTTTTCTTAATATATAAGACTAATAACCCTAAATTTCCTTTCTCAGAATTCCCCCCATGGCACTTCAGTTTTTATGCCTATTTGTTGGCACTACAATGATTTTTTTCAGTTTTCTTTCCCATCAGAAATGTACATTAGAGTTTTATGTTATATATAATGTTCATAAATGTTTATTGGATTATTTAAATTTTATATATGTTATCATGATGGCTGTGGCGAGGGGGCGTGGCCGAGAGCCGTGGGAGCGAAACGAGGCCCGCCACAGATGAGATGCACCTGTGGCGCGCACCTGCCTTCAATCCCACGGAAGGAGCTCTGGACTATAAGAGGAGGAACGATGGCAGAGGACAGGGAGAGAGGACCGGGCCCGGACATGTTGTGTTACTTTTGCTTTCAGTTTGACGGCAGACTCCGTGAGGAGCTGCCGTCCCTTTTATTAATAAATATTTATTTAAAAGTCCGTCGGTTCTCCGCCTCCTTCTTCCCGGCGGCCAGGTGGCCGTAAAATTTATTACAGTGGTGCTGAAACCCAGGAGAAGGAGGGACACGTCGTCCAGTTGCCCTCGCCGCTGAGGAGGGCGAGTGTTCGGGAGTTAACCCGAGTGGGGGAGAAACCCGTTCGTCTGCCAGAGTGCCGGGGCGGCCTGAGGCTGGCGAGGAAGGATCTGCCTGCTGCCGTCTCCCAGCATGGGGAGGAGCAGGGGACGCGGGGCTCCCCACCGGATGGGAAAGAGCTGAACGGAGCCATCCCAGAAAGCCCGGGGGGAGTCGCCGCGATCCGCCATGACGCCGAAGCCTGCGTCCTCCACCAAAGCGGGAGCGGAGCAGGAGATCAGAAATGCCGCCAGCCAGTCAGGAGAACCGCCGCCGGACATCAGAAGACGGACGGGTGGATAGATTCCTCTACAGGGCTCCCAGCATGTCGTCACTTCTCTCAGTTGGTTGAGGACCGAGTGGCAGCGTGTCTGGAGAACCGAACCCCAATTTTTTTCTCTCTCTCTCCCCTCTCTGTCTACTCTGTCTTTCCTCCTTTTTTTCTCCATCTCCTTTTCTCTCGGCCCGTCTCATATAGGTCTCGCGGGTGCTGTGGCGCCCACGGGGTGCCCCCGGCCTGTGAGGGGAGATGGGGGTATGTGGCGAGGGGGCGTGGCCGAGAGCCGTGGGAGCGAAACGAGGCCCGCCACAGATGAGATGCACCTGTGGCGTGCACCTGCCTTCAATCCCACGGAAGGAGCTCTGGACTATAAGAGGAGGAACGATGGCAGAGGACAGAGAGAGAGGACCGGGCCCGGACATGTTTTACTTTTGCTTTCAGTTTGTTTTTTCAGTTTTGCTTTCAGTTCCGTTTGTTTTGATTTAGACGGCAGTCTCCGTGAGGAGCTGCCGTCCCCTTTTATTAATATATATTTATTTAAACCAGCGTCGGTTCTCCGCCTCCTTCTTCCCGGCGGCCAGGTGGCCGTGAACTTCATTACAATGGCTTTTAGTAGTTGTGTGAAATACGGTAATTTACTGCAAAATTGTGAAAATTATTTTACGGCTTCTACTGAATTTTTAACAGTAATCACAGCTGTTGTTTTTTCACTGTACATTTAAACCAAAAAAAGTACTGAGAATGTACATCTAAAACATCATTTTTGCGATGCTGTATAACAATATATACCTTTTTTCATTACTGTAAGGGGTAAGTTTAGGGTTGGGGTAGGTGTAGATGTTAAAATGCTATCCGCTTGTTAAGTCATGATGTATGGTATACTGTTTCCAGGTCCAAGACACTACTCATTTGAATTGAGAAAATATTCATTTATGACCTTTTTAGTCATGTCCCACATTAAAGTGAATTTTAAATGAAATCATGGTGTATATGTCTTTTGACTTGCTGCATCACAGACACCAATATTTTTACAATTTATAAAAAATGAATCACTTTCTGGCCATTGTATATTAGGCATGTATATACAGTATATATATTTACAGTATATATATATATATATATATATATATATATTGCGATCGTGATTTTTGAAAGTATTACAGCTCTTTGTAAACATTTATTATTACAATTTGTTGAGTCTCCCCATACAGTTTGATAAGGCACTTGGTAAGTCACCTTGCGTGACTTCACAGTTAACAAGCGGATAGGTGAACTGAGTATCTCATAACCTTGTTAAAAATTTTAGGATTCATCATATTGATTGTAATAAATATGAATAAAAAGAATTATAATAATTATTGTACATATGTACAATAACAATGTCATAATTCTTTGGATAGTTCATTTAATGCTAAACCACAACTGATTCATCATTACCAGCCTGGATCTAGTGGTCTGGATTGTGTGTCCTTAAAACATGTGGGTCTGCAGCTGGATATTGTTATAATCACCAACATTGTCATTTACCCAAACTACAAATCCCATCATGCCTGGCAGTCACACACCAGTTTCAGTTCAACTTCTGAGCAGTTTATCACCATTGGTTATTTGGACAATATACACCACACACACACACACACACACACACACACAGATATCCATTGCTAATGCTGCGGTCACATTACTCTCACGATAAAACATTATGATTAGACGTTGATAAAGGCAAGCGATTGGTCCATATTTTAAATTTCACAGTCACATTTTGATCTTTGATTGGTCTCACATAGTCATATGATGTGATTTTGCAGGACAGAGTTCACCAAGCTTGAACTTTGCGATGCATCAAACTGTGAAACTTGTCACACAAGCTTGTGTTTCCAGTCTGTCTTATTCGCTTGCTTATGAATAAAAGTATATTTGGTGAAAAGTGCAGTGTGACCATGGCTTAAGTCTTGTTTCCTTTAATGAACTTCACAAAGTGGATTCTTTGTCTTGCCTAACCATGTTTTCAATCCTTTGTTTTGTTTAATGTTTTTTATTGTTTGCCACATGCCTCAAACCATATGCCTATTTTATTATTCACTCTTTGGATTAAATGTTATCTCATTTTCACTGACTTTAAAAGATAGTGAGTTGTTCTAAAGTGGCATGCAGGTTGTCCAGATAAAGCCAAAAAGATGACCCTTTCCTTTCATCCGTAGCAAAAGTGAAGTTGAGAAGTTATTTACTATGGAACACTGGAAGCACTGGACATTTTGAATTTGTCAATGAAAATGTACATTACAGTCATTCTTTTTATTTATATCTCAATCATTCATTGTTTGTGGTAGCATTTAACCAAAAATTTGTATAGTAGAAGATACATTGACTTGTCTTAATATTTTTTCACACATTTCACATCACATTTCTCAATATGTTTAATTTCACTCCTCTCTCACATTGTTGGCTAAAAATTGGGGAAACAATTAGGTGACCGAATTATGATTAGTTTTTTGATTATTTGTAATGACTGGAAGTCTCCATCAGGGACAAGGTTGAAGATGTAAAGTCTAAATAAATGTTAGCAAAAATATTTATGATAAGGTACCAAAAAAATTATGAAGCTGTTATGCATGAATGATTACAGGAAGAAAAAAAAATCTGTGGTTTAAATAAATGGATTGCCTGATACCTTTGTCCCCTCCAGCTTCTTCAGAAACATTTGTTCATTTATTGGCTGTTTACTGTAAAGGCAATCATGCATAGATGTCGCATTTGTTGTTTTGGCAGAGTTTAGACCATATTGCTTATTTCTGCAGTTTTTGTAACAGTGGCTCACACTCCTGGTCCCAGTCTAGCTGATTTATTATATCATAAAAATGTACAGCTCCATTATAAATTTATACTGTCTGAAAAGTGAATAATTTATGGTCTCTGGGAAAAGATGTAGTACCCCTACACCTGTAGGATGACCTTTGATCTTCCCACCTTGCCATCTTTCCTAATTGATAATGAGGTCTAAACCTTGGGAAAGGTATGGAGAACATGAACATTAGTTTGAATATTAGTTTACAGTTAATTTTCTTCTAATATATGTAGAAGCATAAGCGTTTGTTTTTTTTTCGAAAGTTTCTAAAATTGTTTAAAGGATTGTGTCTTTTCTAAGCCCTTTCTTCTGGGAGCTACTCTACTTTGATTGGTAAGACGATTGACCAAGTCTGTTGTGATTAGTCTGCTGCTCACAGTGTGTGTCAGAAATTGTGTTTAATATCATATCTGAATTTCAGCGAACTCATTGCTTGTACATATAAAAAAAAAAAAGTTGTCAACTTAAAAATGCAAGGCAACTTGATGCAGAGGTTTTTGAGTTGACTCAATTTAAATTGAGTCAAGTGCAGTAGAGATCTGCATGGGACAATTTTTTTAGTCCCACTCCCGCAAGGTTTTATTCCGCACCCGACCGCTTCTGCCGTATATTCAGTCTTTGTTCACCTGCTGCAAGACCCGACCTGTTTTCTACATGACCCAATTATTCCTGCTAAATTTAGGGTTTGCAAAATCTCGCTTTAAAAGTGGGTACTACTAAAAGAGAGAGATAACAGATAAAACTGTAGGTTGTGCAAGGATTGTAGGCTAAATATCAGTTTTGTTTGTCCCTTTGTAATGAAACCTGAGGTTCTAGTCTTATGACTGCTAAAGTATAAAACTTTGAGGTATTATCACATCGTGCAATGGGTAATTATTTTTTTTCATTTGCGTCTATGATTTATGAAAATGACTCCTATACATCAGACTTGCCTGATGTGGCATTCCTAACAGTAAACTTACCGTTTTCTAATGCAAGCTGAAGGACAGTGCATCTTCACTTTGCTCTCCCATGTTGGTAAAGCAATCTCTGAGAATCCTTTTGCAGATGATGCTCCCACAGACTGTGTTTTAAAAAGAAGCACGTGCAGAAAGCTCTGGTCATGCATTCATCATGTGTAACAGTCGTGCGCACTAGCTGTACTGGTTCTCAATAAGAATGAGAAAATTACAGATATGCTGTTCCGAAATAACGTCAGGACTGCCCGCTCCCTTTCAAATTACATTAGAGTTACAGACCACTTTCGTGTTTTATTTGGAAGTTGATTCCAATGCTACAAGAAATCAGGTTGGGTCCCATGGCTGTACTGGGAATGCAGAACTCTAAAGTGCAGTACACTCTAAAAAAAAATGCTTGGTTCCACACAATTTCTTCATGTTGTCACAAATTGATTAAAAAAACCTAAGCATTTTTACAAATTTAAGTGAATTGAACATAAAACAATTAAGTTGTCCCAAGAATTGACAACTTAAGTGATGATTCATTCATTTTCTTTTCGGCTTAGGCCATTTATTAATCTGGGGTCGCCACAGCAGAATGAACCACCATCTTATCCAGCATATGTTTTATGCAGCAGATGCCCTTACAGCTGCAACCCATCACTGGAAACATCTATACACACTCATTCACACACATACTGTACATGGAGAACATGCAAACTCCACACAGAAACGCCAACTGTCCCAGCCGGGGCTCGAACCAGCAACCTTCTTGCTGTGAGGCGATTGTGCTACCTACTGTGCCATGACGCTGCCCCTGTGTTGTATTTTAAATAAATAGCAGCAAAAATCATTTTTGAGTGTTTTTGGGTTGAGTCAACCTAAAAAAGCTGTGCAGCAAGTTGCCTTACAATTTTAAGTTGTCAACTTTTTTTTTGTAGTCATGGCACCAGTTATTGTATCTTGTACTTTCAACTTTTCTTATGAGGGAGGATTTGTGGGTATATATTAACTTTCTCTGATGTTTCAATCTAATGCTGGGATCAAACATATATTAAATATTTATATACAATACAAATACAATGCATACAACTTAAATAATAATTAAGAATTCGCATGTCTATAGAAAGTCATTGCAAAGGGAATTCACCTCAATCGCGTCTGTCACTCAAGTCCAAAAAAAGTTCTCAAGTGGAAAATCAGCGTAAAGGGAAAAACAGTCCATGAGTAAGCTATCGTGAGTGATCTGCGTTTGACGTGAACATGGCATATAACTGTGAATGTAAGCACAATAATTATACTGTAAAAATCTTAGACAACAAGATTAATTAAACAGTTTATGGATAGGCTACTTTGTGCATTGACTAGTGAATTTATAGGTAATTGATTTATTTTATTTACAAATAATCTATTAAGCCAACACATTTAATTCTGATTGACAGTTTTAACATGTACGTTTGCTTTTGTTTATTAAATTCTCACTCACTATCCTTCGACTTATTCCCTGCTTATGATGGGTTGAGACCTTCTTAATAATTCCTTACATGTATACAGTATATAGCTTTACACATTTTTGGGGGGAATCTCTTCATCCACCACCAGTGTGCGGCATCCACCTGGATGACACAACAGCAGCCATATTGCGCCAGATCGCACACCACACATCAGCTGATTGGTGGAGAGGAGACAGAGTGATGAAGCCGATTACGATATGGGGATGGTTAGGAGGCCAGTGGACAATTTGGCCAGGATGCCAGGGTTAAATCCCTACTCTTTTTCAAATCCTAGGATTTTTTAAGGACCTTGGTTTGAAGTCTGAGCAGTATAGAGTCCCCATCAATATGCTGGGGCGTTAGGACCCACACAGATTGAGTTGCCCCCTGCTGGTCTTACTAACACCACTTCCGGCAGCAACTTATGGCCCGTTTCCACTGACTGGTACAGTACGGTACGGGTCACCTTTATCAGGCTTGTGTTTCCACTGCTAAAAGGATACCAATGGTACTCTTTTGATGGGCGTGGTGTACAACAGAAAGTTTCAATCGACGTCATTCTCTCTCGAGGAAATGTCAAAGTAAAGCTGTACAAGTCGTTCACATATCATATGAGAAGCACTTCTCACAAAACAGATGCTTTATACACAAAGATACTTGTGTATAAATGTTCATTACTAACATTTCTATAAACATGATTTGATTATAACTGCAGATCAATGATGGTGCGAAATAACCTACTGTAACGTCTGCAATTATTCAAAATAAATAAATGCAACATATATGAACACATACAGACCCTTACAGTCTCCGATATGTTCCCAATTACAGAAAAACTACACACAGCATACATATAATCTTTATTTAGGTTCAAAAACAACACAAAATATAGCCCACAGTCAGTGCAAACCTCTCATCTGTGTCTTTAATCTTCACCGGCACATGTAACCTCTGTTAGAGAGTAATTCTGTCATTCCATAATAGTCCAATGATGATAAAATCTTGCGTTTGTCCTTTTCTTTTCTGAAAGGATCAGAAGTTCGGAGACACTTTATGAATCACACACACATTATTATCATCAACTGAAGAAGTTTCATTCATTCATTCATTTTCTTGTCGGCTTAGTCCCTTTATTAATCTGGGGTCGCCAGATTAACTCATTGGAAATGGGCCATTAGCTTTCCCATGTGGTCTCCCATCCAGGTACTGACCAGGTACAGCCCTGTTTAGCTACTGTACAGTGGACGACCATGTGAGAGTTGCAGAGAGCTAGTTGCTGGTAGCGCCTATGCTTTTTGCTGTGAGGTGACTATGTTAACCACTTAGCCACATTGCCGCCTTTTATATAATTTTTTTATATATATTTTAGATAATCAAAATTAATTAAAGTAGATATCTTTGAATAAAAGCATTATGTAAAAGATCATGAATTAATTACACAAAAAGAATGATCATTCAAATGATGATATTATTCAATGTTTGAGAATGATTGAGATGGTTTTTGCCATTGAGATGACTGGTTTAAGTTTCCAGTAAAGCTAGTTTTCTTCTTTACTAAGTGTATGAGACTTATGCAAGAGAAAGGAAGAAAGCTATTAGAGAAACTGGGGAGATGGAAAAGGGAAGAGAGGGCATAGCCTTAAAGAGAAAGCCTTGAAGTATTTTACACAGCCCTAGCTTAAGGATATAGATCACTTTTTTACTACCATCCACAGAAAAGAAGCCCTTCCCATCTTCTCCAGCAAAGACAGAATACAGTAGGAAATGTTTGACACAGTGAAGAGTCACTCTTTATACTCTTCTATTTGCCAAGTTCATTTATCAAAGAATGGCCTGGGTGAGTTTGGGATTTCCTGGCCTGAAATTGGGTCCCAGTCATCCCCTGCTCTAACATATTACCTCAGCTGTGCCTGTGCTTCGTTTCAATCAAAGAAAGTAGCATGTAGGGACCCAGGGGTATACATCACTGCACAGTATTCATTTATTGAATAATATACAGACACTGAGGAGAATATTTTAAATAAGAGCTTTATTTTTTTATGTGCAAAAATGTATTTTTGTAGCTAGTTAATATTCTGAACTTTTTGGACTTTGAACATGTTGGGAACCTTGCTATTTACAAAGGATGAGAGAGCTCTAAAGTTTCACCTAAACTATCTTAACTTGTGTAATGAAGACTTTCTTTCTGTGCTTGCTGAAATTACCAAAACACTAGTAGGCAGTGTAGTTTCTACTGTATGTTCGACTTTGTCAAGTTTATTTGCCAGTGTTATGACTAAAGTTTATTTATTTATTTTTGTTGCACATTGGGGGCTGCACAGTGGCGCAGTGGGTAGCATGTTCGCCTCACAGCAACAAAGTCGCTGGTTTGAGCCTTGGCTGGGTCAGTTGGCATTTCTGTGTGGAGTTTGCATGTTCTCCCTGTGTTTGCGTGGGTTTCCTCTGGGTGCTCTGGTTTCCCCCACAAGTCCAAAAACATAAGGTATTGGTGCATTGGGTAGGCTAAATTGTCTGTAGTGAATGGGTGTGTGTGGATGTTTCCCAGTGATGGGTTGCAGCTGGAAGGGCATTCGCTATGTAAAACATGGGCTGGATAAGTTGACAGTTCATTCTGCTGTGGTGACCCCAAATTAATAAAGGGACTAAGCAGAAAAGAAAATGAATGTTGCCCGTTGCACGAGAATTTTTCTTTATCCCGCCTTCTTGTGTTGTTCTTTGTTATCCCATAGCACTTTATTATGGTCCAGGATCTGATTGGCTGCTGGTTGCGGAGACCTATAAAAGGGATCTTCTGGCAGGGTTCGGGGAGCTCATTTGTGGTGCAACAATTGGTGGAAGTGGAGAGCTCCTGGATTTTCTTACCCCTCCATCCGACAAACAACCTTTAGTCATGCACAAATGTCTATGTATGCTTGCAACATTTTTGAGAGTTTGAGCTTGTAGGGGTGAACTGACTATTTATTTGATTATTTTTGACTTTGTTAATGTCAAGGGAGGAAGGTAAACTTTGTGTATTTTTTAACAGGTAATTTAGTTTATTTACTTTGAAGATTCTTTTGTTTTTGTTCTGAAGCGATGCACATTTAAATGGTTACTATTTACCAATATATACCAATAATGATTTATTGGTAAATCTATTCAATTACTAGTTGACATTTATTATTTTTTACAATTATTAATTATTACAATTATTATCTGAGTGTCCGCGTTTTATTGTCAACCGAAGGTAATCTTTTGCATATGTGTTTTTTTGTTTGTTTGGGAAATCCACCACCCACAATCTTTTTTCATTTATTATACCATGTTGTTTTCCCCTAGACTTGAAGCATAATAGCGGGTGTTTTGAGATTTTTGCCGGAAATGTGTGCAGTGCTGCTCAAACTTGCACTCATTCAAAAAAAGAAAGTTCCTGGAACCACCAGTTGTTAAAGTTGTTCAACAACTTTAATCATAAATTAAGCACAAAACTAGTTTCCATTTGGAACTTAACGGGACTCGACACTTAAACACTCCAACCACCAGCCTCTCGCATGGTTCTCAGCCCTGCCAACAGTCATCACAGATTCCAGACGACCAATCACAAATCTTACGCTCCACATTGCCACGTCATGTAGTTGCATTTTTGAGAGATGCCCATCATGCAGGGTCCATCGAATGGTATGTGCGAAAACATTATGTGTGGACTCAACACAGAAGTATAAGCTGACCTTTAATAATAACAGAACTTTTATTTTTGAGTAAACTACCACTTTAATAGAGTGGAGAATCTATGATGTCACCAATCGGCTGCTAGCATAAAACTGGTTCCCTCGATAAAATCCCTATGGATTTTCCCATAGGCTTTTTGAGAATTGTGAATAATAAGCTCTGTGTCCAAACACAGTTCATTACACTTACACATTTTGTCCAACCGTGGATCCTCACACAAAAATACAACTTGTCGCACTTTTAGATGCAAACGCAAGAATTGAAAAGCTAACATTAGGCTATAAACGGACTACAGTGCCTTCGGGTGCTCACCTGTGACGTCAGCACGACCCTACTAATGACAACTTTTCAAGCTTATTTTTTAGAAATATGGTCCATGACAAAGATTTACTTCTCAGTTTATTATAATTCATGCTATATATTATAAACAAATATGCAAAAAACATGTCTGTATATAGACCTACGTGCCCTTTGGATAGTTTTTTTTTTTTAAGTGGGAAATGCATTTGTTTTGCTTTACGGTTGTTGTAAAAGTTTTAAAACACATACTGTATCTTTTATAAATGTACCTACATAGTATTATCATAAGATATATTTAAACAAGTGCATCACACGTGTGCATACAGCCCGCTTACCTTTAGACGACAGAAATGAGGCGTGAGGGACAAGTCTATTAAATACCTGCAAGTTCCATTATGGATAGAGAACAACATTCAATATTCTTTTTTTGTCACGAAGCAAAGCAAAAAGCAGCCTATACCACATATGCTATACATTTTAAAGAGGAGTGTAAATATTGCAGTTATGGCATAGAGTTAATTTATTAAAAATCAATTGATTACGTTAAAATGACTGTGAAAAGCATGAAAGTATCTTGAGTTTGTGGTTGCCAATTGAAATCCCATTTAAAAACCCATTGACTTTGGGACAAGGGAACCGGAACTGATAAAATGCTAACTCACTTCTGTTTTTTGTTTTTTTGCATACAAATAGACGTCATAGTTCCTCCACTCTATACCAGATGTGAACATGTCCTGAGGGTCAAAGTAGTCAATGAAGACTATAAATTGACATTATGCAAATATATTATGAATCTATTTTGATTTGTGCAGTGGAGACAAAGTCCATTTAATGTGTATTTAGATTTTTTTTAAACTTTGCACACCTTATAAACATAAGAAAATGACATTATACAGTAAGAGAAAGTAATATCTAAAAAAACTATTTAAGGATGTTTGCACAAAATGTATCTTCAGGTTGTTTTGCTCACACATAAATTACCCTTGATTCAAACATTTTATTCTCAGTGTTTATTTTTATGTAAGGCATGCTCGAAACTGTACTTTTTTTTAATCCCTTGCACATTTTCAGTATATGCAGCCAAATGAGTGTACAAAAGTTACATGAAAGTTCATGTTCAAATGAGAATACAGAGTGTTCTGCTCTCTCCCTTCAGCTTTTGCGATTTCATCTACAGCATGTCCATTTTTGTCAGTATCATTAACCTTACTGGCATCATATGCCACATCGCCATCTGGAGATGGGACGTTTTCTCCCACACACACTCATGCCGATTTCAGTGTGGTGACTGCTTCATGTCTATGAAACTGATTCTAAGTTTTGTTAATTGTTAGTTACTTGAAGTTAATTTTAGCTATGGTTTTGGCTTTTTTGGATGCACATTTTGTTTATTTATTTATTTGTTTGTATATCTATTTTATGTTTTTTTGGTTTATTTTTTTATTGTTATTATTTTGTTTGGAATGGCTTAGTGTGTGATAATAACCCTGGATTCAAACAGACCACTTTCTTTCACAGACACAAAACAATTCCAACTCAGTCTCTAGCACATTTGCTGCCTGTCTCCATTGAGGACATTGTTTTTCATTATAGTAATTACGTTTCTGAGAACACGCTCAGCTCCACGGAGCCTCTGGAAGTGAGCAGTAGCCATGGCTCATGTAAAATTGAAAAGGCAGTCAAATGTGATTAGAGACGAAGGGACATTCTGTTTTATTTGTTAAAAAGTCGCTTTGAAATTTCGTCTGTTTGATCGGTTATGGAAAAGGTCTGGCATGACAAAGAGTTTAATGGATTCACAGGTGAATGACTGTCTTCCATTTAATTTATAGTTTTCTACTTTCCACTTAAGGTTAAATGAATGACATTCGTTCATTCATTCATTCACTCATTATTTTCAGGTTAAACTATATCTTTATAGCGTTTGTCATAAAACCAATATACAGATTTGTCCTACACACTACATAATGTAGAAAATTTATAACCATATTGTTCTAAAAAATATAATTCAATGTTTGAGTTTGGGGTTAATTTCCCTCACTGTCAAAAGTGATTAGTTTCTTTACTTTAGAAAAGTGAGTACACCTGTTAATTTAAAATAAATTAGTTAGCTTTACTTACTGTCACAGTCACCAGCGATCTAGTCCATGCAGATCACCGAAGAACTACAAATCTGCCAGCAAAAGAACTACATATCCAGTCATGCACCATTCACACACCTGGCCTAAATCTCCATGATTGCAAACAAACATGGCTGAAACTGTTCAGGATTAATTACACAGACTATATACTGCATACACCTCTCAAAAAACACACACACATTACTGAGTCTTGTTATACTGACTGTGAACATTACGATGCGTTTTCCTTGCCTTGCCGGTTTTGACCTCTGCCTAGTTTGTTTGTTTGTTTGTTTGTTTGCTTGTTTTACGTTACATTAAGTTCACAAGCTCACATAATGGTTACTGCCAGTCTGCCACCAGCTCAGAAGATGGATTCCTGTTCCAAGTCTTGCCCTGCCTTTAGTTCCTGTCATAGTTCTTGTTACTGAATTACCATCAGGTGAGCTACAAGAATGACCACCACCAGAGCTGCTGCCACCACCAGAGCTGTTACTGCCAGAGCTGCCACCACCACCTTCAGGGCTGCCAGACCCTCCATCACTGCCAGAGCTGCCAGATCCTCTTGAATCCCCTAAATGATGGACGCCAGATCCACAAGTCCCACGAATGGCCAGAGCCGCCACCTGAGTCCTGCGAAAGGCCAAAGCCGCCACCTGAGTCCCACGAAAGGCCAGAGCCACCACCTGAGTTCCATGAATGGCTGCCAGAGCCGTGTGACTTCCTAGAGCTGTGAGACCCTTCAGTGCTTCCTGAACCAAAGCCATTTACTTTCAGGAGAATGTAATGACAATTGTTTTGCACGTAGTTGCAATGTAACTTGCAACCAGATGTGCAAAAATAACTAAAAAGTACTGTTTAACCTTAGGGGACTTAAAAATTCACCCATTTTCAAAAAGAACTAAACTAAAAAGAAACTAAAGAACCCTATTGTGGCACTGTTGAAATCTTTTTTTTAAAAACAAACACAAACATCTCATGAGTGTGCAATTAAAAAGCAGAATTAATTAATATCAGAGTCACGTACAGCACTGGTTTATTGAGTTTCCAACCTTTTCATAATCAGTTTAGCAAACATTAGGTGGTGCAGCAGTGGTGTGTTGTGTGAAGTTTATGACTATGTGTTTAAACACACACACACATACACACACACACACACACACACACATTCCAGTTTCTCCCTAGCTGGATGAAGATTGACAGACGCAGCAGCAGCGCTCAACACTTCAGGCTCCGAGTCTAGCAGGAGCAATGGAGGGGGTTGATGTGCTTGACAATCAGCACAGGAGTCAAATTAAATCATAACAGAATACAGTACAGTAAAAGGAATTTTATGTACATGTAATGCAAGCCAGGCTCATTCTGAAAATGTACCTCTATACACGTTTCTGGAGGCTGCGAAATACGTCCTGGGAGGTTTGGATTTTTGCAGTTTTTGTTTTCGCGAATCCACGAGAGGCCGATGTGTACGCTTTTTGAGATGTCAAACTTCTCTCGCGAGTACCATTCGCGCCTGCTGTTCTCACATAAACCCACCAGAGGCCGCTGTTGACTGACTGACTGTTTGACTGACTGAACTAACTCCTTCCCTAAACCCAACAAATTTTATTGATTGACTTACCCACCCACTTCCCTAAACCCGACAAACAATTTTCAAAAGCAATCCAGAAAAAAAGAAAAGCACTCCTCTGATTTTTACCACATTTTCAGATTTTACCACATTCTCACCCTGTTATTTGCTAATTTTATTGATTTATTTTTGGATTCTGTTTTTGTTTTACCTGCTTTCTGGAACTGATCTTCACCGCACTCGAACCCCATCATTGTGATCAACTCCTCTCTGCACCTCAGTCTGCCGACGTACATGACGAGCTAATGGGACAAACTGGTTACAGCGGGAAAATCATCCACATGAAGGTAAGCGGTCAGCTGGTAAGCGTGAAAAGGAACAGCGTCGTACCGCCCCTTATCGTTCGTTTAAAAAATTAATTGCAGCCATACGTACCTCTGTCTACATAACTTGCGGTCTCCAGGGATGTACATAGGACTATGTTTTCAGAATGAGCCTGTGTTGAAAAAATCCCACATGACAACATGACAGAAAGAGCCCATGCATCTACAACCGGTACAGTATTCCCTCTCCTAGGAGCACCTCCTGGTGTGGAACACCGGAGTGGGCTGATTACTAGCCGTATTAAAAAACGTCTATAAATTTGAAACATGAAATATGGGAGGTATTCTCCTGTACGTGGGAAGAAGTTTAAGGCGCACTGTCACTGGACTAATAATTTTAGTGACATTGAATTGGCCAATAAATGTGGGTGCTAGTTTATTACAAACGAAGCGGAGAGAAATATTCTTGGATGAAAAGCACACTTTTTGACCGACCATGTAAATGGGAGGCTTAGACTGGTGGCGATCGGCTTTAGCCTTGGCGTGTGCATCCACTTGGAGAAGGGTCTGTCTGACCCTGTTCCAAGTGCGTCGTCACCTCTGGAAAAAGGCGTAGGCGAGGTAACCGCGACTTCGGATTTCAGACTGGAAAAAAAATAGGTTGCTGGTAACCTAGACTACACTCAAACGGAGATAGGCCCGTAGCTGACACTGGTAATGATATACGTACTCCACCCATGAGAGCTGCTGACTCCAGGAGGAGGGATTCTAAGATACCAGACACAGCAACATACATTCAAGTTCTTGGTTGGCTCTCTCTGTTTGACTGTTACTTTGAGGGTAAAAACCAGAAGAAAGACCAACAGTGGCCCCCAATAAATGACAAAACTCTTTCCAAATTTTAGAGAGAAACTCTGTCAGAAACCACGTCCATCGGGAGGCCATGTAACAATGACATGTGACATTGACGTGATCAATGTCAATGTGATAGGGTGCATGAAGTAAGTGATTGTGGTTGACGTCTGCAATGACCAATCAGTGCAGAGTATTCCCCTATTTAGAGCAGAGGGCTGAGCCTGTCGTAAGCCATGTTCTGATTCCCCTTCCTGTGTGGGTGTGTGTGTGTGCGCCGGCAGTGGCTTCCAGGTAAGGTGCAGTTAGCATAGTGGTTTGCTAATTGTTTAGTGGCTGAGGGTGAATGCTGATCTGCGTAACTGCGTGTGCATGTGTGTGTGTGTGTATGTGTTATAGGATTCTCCTTTTCATTCGTGTCAATGTGACCACATTATTTATGTCTCTGCTGTACAGGAATGTTCATGCTACAATCCATAAGCATTTCATGCTACTGTCTGAGCGATGCTACTGTCTGAGTGATGCTACTTTCTGAGTGTCTGATGTCTAATCACCATTGACTGCATTTTAACTTGAGTTAAAGGTCCAGTCGCGTTGGCCGAGCCGAAGCTAACAACTGTATTGAGTGATTTTGTACTGCAGTCGTGGATTCGTATCATTGTTTCTGTATAAGTGCATTATGTCGATTTTACTTTGCTGTGACTGTCTAATGAGTGACTCAAACTCAAGTGGTTGTCATTTCTCATAGGTACTAAGGTGGATTTTTAGTGTTTTACTTATTGATTGTTGTATCCGTGATTTTATGTGTTCAAGTCTGAAGCCTCTCCTGTAGTGGTGGCTTTTTGTTATCATTTTCTTTCATTTATTGCAGGAGCTGGGAGCCCACGGGTGAAAGAACCTTTTTGGTGGTGCTGCTGCTGTGCCAGTGTGTGCTGTGGGACACTTTTGATGCATCAGGATGTGTGACTGGAGTGTGCTGTGGTGTGAAAGTGTATGTTGGATAACTTCCATGGGTGATCACTCCTGTAGGTATCCCCAGTCCTGTGAGTTAATGTCAGCTTTTGATAATTTGTGTTTTTGTGTCTTTTTAAAAAATTATTGTTGTGCATAAACTTTGTATTTTTGTACATATTTGTGTCTTCTGCCTGCTCCTTAAACAGTAAAAGAGACAAATCTGTGTGACCTTTTTGGCATTTTAATTTCTGGGTTTGAATCCGAGGTGGGTAAGTCGGTTTCATCAAATCAAATTGAGTTTAGATTGGGTTGTGGCTCAAAGAGAGCTAACCTTAACACCTAGCTTCTCCCTCCCACTTCATCCGCTCTGTCACATTCTGGCATAGTCAGCAGGATTGGTGGTTGTTTAAAGGTAGTTTAACTGCTCTAGCTCCTCCCTCTTATCTCCATTCACTCCGCCACATTCTGGCATATTTGGCAGAGTTGGGTGGTTGTTTAAAGGGAGTTAAATTTAACTGCTACCCCTGAATTTTCCACAGCCTGAATCTTCTCTGAATCCATGCAAACCCCCTTGACTGACACGATGTGCTGCAGAAAAGTAACAGACTGTGCACGAAAATTGCATTTCTCCGCCTTGACATAAAGACCATTCTTTAGCAGCCTCTGAAGTCCTCGCCTGACGTGTTGCACGTTCCTAGAGAGAACGAGAAAATATCAGAATGTCCAGGTAGACATAAATGAACTGATCTATCATATATTTCAACACATCATTGACGAGTGTTTGGAAGACTGCTGGGGCGTTGGAAGGCCAAAAGGGAAGAACATGATATTTAAAGTTGCCCTGGGGGTATTAAAGCATTTTTCCAGTCATCACCCTCTCTAATATGAACCAAATGATAAGCGTTGTGGAGATCTAATTTTGTGAAGAAGAATGCCCCCTGCAGACCCTCAAAGGCTGGAGACATCAGCGGTAAAGGATAAGTATTCCTTATCGTGATGTTATTCAGCCCCCGATAATCAATGCATGGGAGAAGAGAACCATCCTTCTTCTTCATGGAAAAAATCCCACTCCCTCCAGTGATGAAGAGGGACGGATGATCTTGGCCGCTAGAGAATCAGAAATATATTTCTCCATGGCCTCCCTCTCTGAAACAGAAAGAGTATAATTTGCCTTTAGGCAGAGACGTACCTGGCAATAAGTCTATAGCACAGTCATAGGGATGATGAGGAGGCAGAGAAGCAGCTCGAAACTTACTGAACACTCTCCTCAGGTGGAGGAACTCACAAGGCACATTTGACAGATCCACACACTCCTCCTGAAACACACAACAAGACAGCAGAACGAGCAGACGAAAGACAAGATACATGACACTGATCACTCCAAGACATAACAGTGTTCTGGCCCCAATTAATAGTGAGATTTATGCAGAACCAGCCATGGATGTCCAAGGACCACGGGCATATTAGTGGTGTCAGTTAAAAAAAAGTTATAAGTTCAGAGTGATTGCCAGATGTAGTCAGTCTGATTGGATCTGTGGAGTGAGTAAGAGAGGGAGGAAAAAACACAAAGGGCGTGCACAGAAATAGACTAAATCATAGGAATCATGGGGAGTTTTAACTTAAAGGCAAAACTCTTGTCCATAAAATTCCCCTCCGCCCCAGAATCCACAAGAGCCTGGCAGTTCTGAGTGATGTCAGCCCAAGACAGTGTGACAACAACAGAGGATTCCTTTAAAGGGCACATAGGTTACCACTTTTTCCAGATTTAATATAAGTCTTTTGTGTCTCCAGAATGTGTCTGTAAAGTTTAATCTAAAAACACCCATCAGATTTTTTATTATACCTGTCATAAGTTCCTTTTTTGTAGCATTTAGCAGAAGCTAGCTGTTTTTGTGTACTGCGCCTTTAAGGCTAGTCCGTCACGCCCACCGTTTCCACGTGCCTGGCAGCGGCTCCCTAGGCTGCGTCAGACAACAGACAAACACGAAGGAAAAAGATCTCACGTAACATTTGTGAGGGAAAAACAACAAGTAATAACTTTACCAATGAGTATTTGATGCATGTTGTGGAGTTGCAGGATGAGTCACACACAATGTCGTTACAAAGTTCACGCACACAAACAAATACACACACACACACAGCGCTGACAGGCACACACAGACAGCGCGCGTTTAGCTTTGCACTGTTTTTGCACACAAATGTGACAGAATACAGGTTAATCTCCACTGCTGTATGGATGTCTGTTATGTTAATGTACAAAATAAACCTGATTTAATGTCCACAAACCGGGATTGAATCGTCTTTTATGATTGTTCTGACACGCGGCTGTGTTGCTGAAGTAAATGGCTGTAATTCATTACACACATGCACTGTTTTAAAACATTTTAAACTTGTCAAACTCACTCTTGATCACATTTGATGATGATTGATGATCCTAGCAAACTGAACAGACCTTTTATTTATGGTTGCTTAGTTTGCTCACGTCCTGGTGCTGTGTCTGTTTGATGGAGACATGTTAATATGCAGCTGTCAATCAATTCGGTAGGCGGGGGGACCGCACTCCTACGTCAAGTTGCGGTTGGTCTGAAAACCGCTCCAAGTGGTCCACCGTTTTTATGTTGTTAAATTGAAAAAAAAAAAGGACTGAGTGTGTTTATATCACGCCAATATGACGGTCTATACACCATACATACACATATGTCTGTCCAAACAGCTTGAAAAGTAGATTTTTCACCATAGGTGCCCTTTAAGTTAATCCCACTCGTCAGTAACCTCTTACCTACTTACAGGTGGAGGCTTTTAAAGGACAAGATGCCACAATGTGCCCGCCCCTCCGCAGTAAAAACAAAGACCTTCCGATTGTCTTCGCTGCTTCTCCTGCAGAGAAAGGCAAGATCTACCCATTTGCATGGGTTCTGGGTCAGAAGTTGTTACCTCCGCGGGTCCAGGAGGTGGAGACGGAAAATATCTGAGACCATGTGACGTTATCCGCCTATAGCGTGGATCCCTCCTAGTCAATCAATTGTCCTCCCAGATCGATGAGGCCATCCAGAGTCTTTGGAAGGTCTAAAGTATATACCTCATTGTGAATGTGATCAGAAAGACCATGTAAAAGCATGTCCCACTGAGCCTCCGCGTTCCATCCACACTCAGCTGCCTGTGTGACAAGGTTCTGGAGAGCCTGATTAGTTGTTGTCATAACCTTCTCTTGCTGATCTATATGGGCATTACTGTGTGTTAAGAACTCCGTAATCTGCATGAGACTTGCTGGATCCATGTCGATGGTCAGTTTGTTCTGTTATGTTCAGAAAATAACACACTAGTCAGATGGATCCAAATGCAAGTGATATTTAATATAGAGTCAAATCTCAAGGTGTAAAAAAGTTCAAAGTGTCCAACGGGAAGTAGCAGAATCAGGAAATAAACAAGAGTCCAAAACGCACCAGATTAATGACAGTCCTGACAAGACACAGAGAGATCATGAACAAGAATAACAAACTGACAAATGAAGCACTGAACTATCGCTTTTTAAATAGGGGGAGCTAAGTACAAACAGCTAGGCTGCCGACAGTACAGCTGTTTCTAGTTAGCGAGTCACGTGATCAAAACACAACACACAACAAAATCACTTGGAAGAATGCAAAACAATCTCACATGACAACATGACAGAAAGAGCGCATGGATCTACAACCGTGACATACGTTCTATGAAACATTCTTGTGATTTTATTTTTTATTTTTTTGTACACAGAGTGTGTTTTAAATTTTCTTTCATTTACTGTAAATATCTGATGTAAATTAATGATCTTCAGTCTATCATTAGACAATTTTACCCTTAAATAAAGCACATAATCATTATCTGAGATTTTTTGTGTCAGATTATATGTTGTTTGCACCACGAGCCACAGAAATATATATATTTTTTATAATTTTTTTATGTTTTTATTTTTTGTTTCAGGAGCTACATTTTTTTGCAGTTTTAATTTTCTTGATTCTGCCAGAGGACAGTGTACGCTTTTTGAGATTTCAAATTTCTCTTGCGGATGCCATTAGGGTCTGCTTTTCCTGCATACAGCCACTGTTGACTGACTGATTGACTGATCTACCCTCCTCCTTCCCTAAATACAACCAACAGTGTTTTCAAAAGCAATGCAGAAAAAGAAAAGCCTTCGCTGCAGCCTGATATTTATCATGTTTTCAGATTTTACCACATTCTCAACCTGTTATTTACTTGTTTATTTTATTTTTTGGATTTTGTTTTTGTCTTACCTGCTTTCGGGAACTGTTCTTCACTGTCATCAAGGTCAACTCTGCTTTGCGTCTCAAATCTTCCGATGTATGCAGCAAGCCACTGGACAAACTGATAACAGCAGAAAAGCCATCCACACAGTGGTATGGACTCAGCTGGTAAGTGTGAAAAGGAACGGTGTCATACCACCTCTTAACGTTCCTTTAAAAGCTAAATTCAGCCAAACGTACTTCTGGCTACATTTTGTAATTTATGATCTCCAGAAATGTATAAAGGGCTATGTTTTCAAAATAAGTCTGTGTTGGAAAAATAAAACATCTGATATGGAAGACAATGGGTGACAGCAACTAGCATTTTTCAAAATATCTTCTTTTGTGATCAACATTAGAAAGACATTCAAATAGGTTTGAAGAAGTGAATGGTTGGTAAATGATGACAGAATTGTATTTTTGGGTGAACTGTCCCTTTAAGTGACCTTATTCACATTTTTTTTGGCATACAAGATATAATTAGCTGTTTTGTAAAGGCATCTAAGATTATTTTTATTGAATGCAATCCCACCACTTGTTATAAATTGTAAGTTAATTATATATTTTTGTTAATAAATTAATAATAGACCTAAATCAAACTCTTTTTTTTATCATTTTTATGTTATACTGCAGTTATATTTCGGTCCATGGCCATTTGCGGTCTGGTGAATGAGCTGCCAGCTTTTCTCATTTCAACAGTATAAATGAATGGATATGACCTTTTCCATTTGGGTCCTTATCAATGATTTCCAATCCAGAACGCATGAACAGATAAATTAACACAGACTGCAGTGAACTGCTCATTCTCTGAGAGCCATCATTAGAAAGCTAAACTAAATCTAGCCTTAAAATAAACAGCCAAAGATCAGCAATAAACTCAAATACTTGATCTAAAATTACTTATATGGCCGTTTACATCCCACAATTCTGACTGTTAAAGTAATAAGATAAATATTTTGTAATCTGACTTTTTCTCAATCTGTTTACATTACAGTTCTGACAGTATTTGATCAGAAATCAGGGTTTCTCTTTTGCAATTCTGACTGTTTTTAAAAGTAAAAAAATATCATCAGAAATTAGTACATGGAATACAGGAATGTACAGAGTGAATACAGAGTGTATTGGGTGGCATGGTGGCTCAGTGGTTAGCACTGTCACCTCACAGCAAGAAGATTGCTTGTTCGAGTCTCGGCTGGGCCAGTTGGCATTTCTGTGTGGATATTGCATGTTCTTCCTGTGTTCACGTGGGTGTCCTTCGAGTGCTCTGGTTTCCCACACAGTCCAAAGACATGCCTTATAGGTGAATTGGAATAACTAAATTGGCCATATGTATGAGTGTGTGTGTGTGTGTGTGAATGTGAGAGTGTGTGGGTGTTTCCCAGTACTGGGTTGCAGCTGGAAGAGCATCGGCTGTGTAAAACATATGATGGAATTTTACATCACTGTGGCAACCTCTTGATAAATAAGGGACTAAACCAAAGGAAACTGAATGAATATTTTTTTTTTTTGTCATTAGAATTCTGTTTAATCCAATCCAATACAATCCATTGATTCAATTAACATCCTACAATTCTGATCTTTTTTTTCAAAATCATTTTTTTAATTTTCATTAGATACTTGTTAGCATATAGCAATGCAGACAATTTTTCTATAAAAATCTTAATTTACATCTAGCAATTCTGACTTGCATTCTCAGAAATCAGGGTTTATATATTTTCAATTCTGACTGTTTATCAAAAATAAAAAAATTTATTTCACAGTTTTCATTTTACAACTCACAATCAAGTTTCCCAGTGATGGGTTGCAGCTGGAAGGGCATCCGCTGCGTAAAACATATGCTGAATAAGTTAGTGGTTCATTCCGCTGTGGCGACCCCTGATTAATAAAGGGGCTAAGCCAAAAAGTAAAAGAATGAATGAACTCACAATCCAATTAATATGCTACATTTATGACTTTTGTCTTCAGAAAATCTGTTTACGTCTCACAATTGTTACTTCTTCGTCAGAATTCAGCTTACATCTTTCTCAAAAAAAAGGTCAGAACAGTTTTTTTTTCTTAAAAATTTGTTTACATATTGCAATAACACAATTTTTTTTTATCAAAAATCTAAATTTATATCTAAATATTAGCTAACAGAAATCTATAATATAGATTTCATCTTTCAATAAAAAAATCTCAAAAATCAGGGTTTGCATGTGGAAATTGTGACTCTTTTTCTCAAAAATCAGGGTTTATATTTTGAAATTCCGACTGGTTATTAAAAAAATATGTATATTTCACAATTTTCATTTCATAACTTACAATCCATTTATATTGGTCAAAAATGAGTTTATAGATTATATTTATTACTTTTGTCTTCATTTACATCTTCAGAAAATCTGTTTACTTCTGACAACTTTTTTTTCCTCAAAAAAGGTCAGAACTGTTTTTCTTCTAAGAAATGTGTTATATAGCAATATAAAGCAATACAAAGTATTTTTATCAAAAGTCTAAATTTACATCTTGCAATTCTGACAGTTTTTAAATCTTGAAATTTTGACTTATCAAAAAATAGAATTTACATTTCACAGTTTTAATTTTACATCTTACATTCCAAACATGTTTTGTCAAAAATCTGTTTACATCTTACATTTATTACTTTTGTCTTCAGAAAATCTGTTTACATCTCACATTTCTTTTTTTTCCCTCTAAATCCAGTTAACATCTTACAATTCAGATCTTTTTTTCTCAAAATAAAAAGTTAGAACAGCTTTTTATTTGTTTTTAATATATATATATATAT
>CAIGQZ010032553.1:539145-556063 GCA_903798205.1 Danio tinwini | reverse complement strand
ATATTATTATTTTTTTTATCTATGACTTTTGTCTTTATAAATCAGGGATTAGATATTGACATTTTTACTTCTTTTCAGAAATCATAGTTTGCATCTTGCAATTCTAACAATTTTGTCTGTCTATCAAATTTACATTTGACATTTCTGACAGTTTTTTTTTCCCAAAACAAAAGTGTACATGTAGCAAATTCTGATTTTTGATCTTAGAATTCAATTTACATTTGAAGCCAGAATTATTAGCTCCCCTTTGAATTTTGTTTCTTTTTTAAATATTTCCCAAATTATGTTTAACAGAGCAAGGACATTTTCACAGTAATGTCTGATACTATTTTTTCTTCTGGAGAAAGTCTTATTTGTTTTATTTCGGCTAGAATAAAAGCAGTTTTTTAATTTTTATGAACCATTTCAAGGTCAATTATTAGCCCCTTTAAGCTATAAAGTATTATTTCTGATAGTCTACAGACAAAAACCTCATTATACAATAACTTGCCTAATTACTCTAACCTGCCTAGTTAACCTAATTAACCTAGTTAAGCCTTTAAATGTCACTTTAAGCTGTATAGAAGTGTCTTGAAAAATATCTAGTCAAATATTATTTACTGTCATGAAGCCAAATATAAAATAAATCAGTTCTTAGAAATGAGTTATTAAGAAATGTGTTGAAAAAATCCTCTCTTCGTTAAACAGAAATTGGGGAAAAAAAATAAACAGGGAGGCTAATAATTCAGGGCGACTAATAATTCAGGGCGGCTAATAATTCAGGGCGGCTAATAATTCTGACTTCAACTGTACATCATACAATGAGATTTTATTTTTTGTCAAAAATCAGTTAACATCTTACAATTCCTATTCCAATTCATTTCATTCATTTTCTTTTCGGCTTAGTCCCTTTATTAATCTGGTGTTGCCACAGCAGAATGAACCACCTATATTAGTCTTCAGAAAATCAGTTGAAACCTCACAATTATTATTTCTTACTCAGAAATCAAAATTAACATTTTAAAATTATGTCTTTTTTCCTCAGAATTCAGTTTCCCTCCTTGCTTATACTATAATTTACTATTTCCCAGTTTTGACTTTGACCCAAAATTCACTTTTTCTCAAAAATCTGAGTTTCACACCATGAAATTGTGTCTTATTTTTCTTACATTTGTGACCCAAAGCTCAATATAAATGCTTAAATAAATCATTGTGAATTGTGTTTCAATACAGTGCTGTAAACAAACGTGTATACATTTTTTAACATCTGCCTACAAAATAAATTGTGTTGAAATAAAGGAAAAAAGGGAATATTCTGCTTTAGTTTACAGTTAAACCAAAAACCTTATCCCACAGGAGTAAGCATTGTGTTTTACGTAGTATTGGGAAAGAGGCTGTTTTTATTGTTCTAATGTGTTTGTTGTTCCAGTAGTGCTAGCGGTGTGGCAGCGTTGGGGCTAAAAGAGAGCGGCTAGTGTTACTCTGCTAAAGGCAAAGGTGATAAAACGGTGATTGAGATTCTGCAATAAAACCATCGCTGCAGAAACAGTGAGATTCAATTCCACTGCTTTTATAAACCTATACATCTCCACCGAGGGGCAGAGTGTGGAAAATGAGTGAAACAGAAAAAACAACAAGCAGCACACACATGTCAGCAACTTTAAACATTGTCATTTTCACGCACAATCCTTAAAACTTGAAGCTGAAGTGAAAGTAATTTTGGTGGTTTTCATTATCACTTCATAATGGGATTGTGGCTGTTATTTTTTATCTATGGTAATAAATGAAAGAGAGATAAAGAACAGATAAAAAGGCTGTGCATATGCTTGCGAACATATGCCTACATATGAATTATCTCTGACTCCCATGATACTAGAAAAACAAAGAAATAACAAGGTTTATATATCTGAGAGCTGAATTGTAAAGTATGCTAATTTAGTCTCAATACACATTTACCCAGACTTCGTTTAGGAACAAATTACTTTCTAAAAAGGTGATTCTTCTGGTGAAGTTTTTTCCTCGCTGCTGTCGCCACTGGCGATGGAATTGCTCCTCAGTGTTTGGACTCTCAGTAGTGATTATTAAACCACACTGAACTGAGCTAAACTAAACTGAACTTAAACACTGAAAACTGAACTAACACTGTTTCAATTCACTATAAACTTCCATGTGAAGCTGCTTTGACACAATCTACATTGTATAAGCGCTATACAAATAAAGATGAATTGAATTGAAGGTTGTAGTCTTCAGTTTTGAAGTCTTTTCAGGCTTTAAAATATTGCTTATCCTTTAACTGCCTGCTACCAAATGGTTGACCATATTTTGACTGTTTTAAATAATGACTGTTAAAGTCATTTAAAGAATGGCTGTTTTGAATACTGGTTTACACATGCAGCATTTTAGGTTTACAAAAAAAAAAAAAAATTAAAAATTAAACAAAATCCTGTTGCTCTGCTACACTTGATTTTGGATTTATTGTAAAAAAAAAATAAACACGCAAGCGTGTTAAATAAGAATCTGAAATATTTTATGGCATATTCAAAAAGTAAAGATTTAGTATTCAGATTTTTTTTTATTTTGATTATGTTTTTAAATAAATTGGTCTTACATTTCATATTTTCTGATTTTCATTTATTTATTAATTCCTGTACTTTTACCATAAACCGACATATCAACCATTTGGTAGAGGCTGATATTTTAGAAATTATGGGATGTGTTGAAAAAAAAATGCATTGAGAGTGTTAACTAGCAACGTTAGGAGTTAAGAAATACAATCCATTTTTTTCTTTGTGGGGCAGTTAAAGAGTTAAAGACTCTGAAATTAAATATTTATGTTTCCATACTAACTAAAATTAAACATATTTGTTTCTTAATGTATAGTCTGTTCCTTATCATCACAATCTAGATTTTATTAAACATTAGCAAATAGTTAATTCATTATCTAAGCATTCACTTTGCATATATAATCTACTTAATGATTGTATTTTCATACTGTGTCTTTTTTTCATTACTAAATTAAGTATTGCATCATTTACAAGCCAGTTATTTGAGAGAAGTTGCTGTTTTTTAAAGATTATTTAGAATGTGTAAGTAAATGATTAATAAACCATTCAAATTAACATTTACATATCTCATTATCCAGGCATATATTAATAGGTATTTTGTATGTTAATAAATGCTTTATTAACTTAACTTCATCCAGTTTTGTGACCTAATCTAAAGTAAGGAGTATTTATGCTTTGTAAATCCCTAATAAATGACAATTAAAGGATCAGTTATAATCTCAACAGGGAAAAAAGGAAAATAAACGACTTTATTCATTTCTGTTCATTTAAAGATACACAAATGAAAAATAAATCTTTGCAATCTTAGCCAGAATAAAATTACTGTACAGTTTAAACATCACTAAATAACATTAAAATGTTGTATTATAATATATTGTTAAGTTATTATATTGTTGTTGTTTTATTTAGTTTTATGTTTTATTTTGACACTCCAGTTATTTGGCAATGTTTAAACTTTACAGTAATTTTATTTTCTAGATAGGATTGCAAATATTATTGTTTATTTGATACTAAGCCTTAATTTGTCATTTGTAAGGGATTTACAAAGCATGAATAGTCCTCACTAGATTAGGTCAGAAAACTGCATAAAGTTGTATTAATAAAGCATTTATTAACATACATAGTAACCACTACTATATGCCTAAATAATAAGATACATATAAATGTTGATTTCAATAGTTTATTAATCATTTACTAACTTAATCTAAATGATTTTAAAAACCACCAACTACTCTTAAATACATATGGTTTGTTAATAATGCAATACTTCATTTAGTCAAACAGTCACAAATTATGAAAGTACAATTATTAAGCACATTATAAATGTGCTTGTATGCCAAGCATAGAACATTTTTATCTACAGTTATAAACTGCTTACTAACGTCTATTAATGAGTTAATTCTTAAAAGATAATGCATTCACTATTTGCTAATGCTTAATAGATTATTCATACTGTGTAGTTATTATAAAGTGTTACCTCCTGTTGCACTACTACACTTGATTTGGGTTTTATTGTAAAAAAAAAAAAAAAAAAGCATGTAAATGAAAATCTGAAATATTGTATGGCATGCTTCAAAAATAAAGATGATTTAATGTTTAGAAATGTTTTATTTTAGTTTTTAAATAAATTGGTCTTACACTTCATATTTTCAGATTTTTTCTGTAGTATACATATTAATTCAGACATTTTTATCATAAACCGACATATCAACCATTTGGCAGAGGTTGATATTTTAGAAATTATGGGATGTGTTGAAAAACAAAATGCATTGAGAGTGTTTACTAGTGACATTGGGAGTTAAGAAATACAATCCAAAGACTTTTTTTTTCTTCTTGGTATGGCAGTTAAAGGGTTAAAGACTCTGAAGTTGGTTTCCATACTATGGCGGTCCATTCTGCTGTGGCGACCCCTGATGACTAAAGGGACTAAGCCGAAGCAAAATGAATGAATGAAAGTTTCCATAGTAACTAAATTTAAACATATACGTTTCTTAATGTATAGAGTCTATTCCTTAACATCGTAATCCAGAATTTGACCAGATTGATCTTTTTTTATTGTTGTGACAAATCAACTCTAATCTATATATTGTTTTATTACCATTTTTAAGACTTAGTAGATTTTTTTTATATTTTAGTTTTCTCCCTAAGTTAAAATTCTCCCTGAATCAAATTAATATTTAAACCAAGGAATCAATGTTGAACTTTAACTGGATTTATAATTAAAGAAATTATCATTTGTGTGAAACATGATGGGATCAATTTGTTTTACAAAGAAAAGCTAATAAAAATGTATGAAATGAAACGAAAAAGTTGTATCATCATGTGAGATGTGATATTAATGTATTTTTATTGCAAATAAAAGCTAATAAAAATGTGTGCATCATATTTGTCATCATCATATTTGTAGTTTAAAAAGGAAAACTTCTAGTTATCAAGTATGCTGAAAAAATGGCTTATAAAAAATGTGCTTCTGCAACTTTAGCACAGATAATAATAATAATAATAATGATAGTAATAATAATAATAACAATAATAGCAAAAATATTAGTATTAATGGTAATATTAATATTATTTCATTTGATTTTAACTGTGTAATATGTAATGTTACATTTTAAAGTATTGTTATTTTTACTTTTAATTGTTGTTGTTGTTGTTCTTCTTATTATTATTATTATTAGTATTATTATTATTAGTAGTATTATTATTAAGCTGTTTAAAAGGAATATATGCAGAGATTGAAAGAGACAGAGTGTTGAAATGAAAGGTTGTGCCCTTTAGTATCAAAGGACTGATTCATATCAATGCAAAGCAATACTATCAGCCACCAGCACTGCAATTATCGCACTGTTCAGTCTCTGTTGAACAGTATGAATGTGTCAATGTGGTATATCAAATTGTAATATTGTTCGTTGTTGTGTGGAAGAAGAAGACAGGGTCGGCGATATAAGGTAAGTACTTTTCTTTTTATTTTTAAAGTACACACACACACAAGCTCTGGTGTTTGTGTGGGTGCTCTCTCCTCTCTCTCCCGGCTGCTCCTTCTCCTTAAGAAGGGTGTCTCTCCGGCCCAATCACTAGAATAAACAGGTGTTATTTATTATTTCTGATTGGCCTGCTGATTAGCTGCCGGGCTCCGAGCATGCTCTCCCCCCTCATTGGGTGTTCGATCACGCTTACCTCTCCACACAAATATATTGAGTAGCTCAAGGTTACTCAATATATTGAGTGACCCCCCCCCCCCCCACACACACACACACACACACACACACTTGTACAGCTGTCTTTATGAGGACTTACCATTAACTGTTAATTCCTTCCCCCTATTCAACCCAACACTAATAAAACATTCTGCAGTTTTACATTTTCAAAATATTTTATTCTGTGTGATTTATGAGCTGTTTTCCACACGGGGAACAAAGAAATGACCTAACAATGTCAAATATTGCTGGTTTCGCTATTTGTGTGGAGTTTATTTGGTCCCCACAATGGGATAAATGCAAGATACTCTCACATACACACACACACACACACACACACACACACACACACACACACACACAGACATGATCAGATTTGAGGGGATGTGCTGACGCAAACACTGCTCTCTGACGCCCTCTGATTCACACTCACTTAAAAGCTGCTGCTGCCAGGCCATTTTATTCTCACCCGCTCTCTGTAATACAGATGAATCTATCCACACACACACACACACACACACCCACACACGACAACTTGACAAAATACTCTGAGCCTCTGTTATGCATAACATTGCTATAATAAACACCTACTTTGACTGCCTTTCTCTAATTTCTGAAAACTTTCTTTTTTTTCCCCCTCAGATGTTGCTTTTTAATAGCTTATGAGACGTGGGTTTTCATTTTAACGATGAAGTATCAATGAAAACATTTTTGGCTTTTCCTTACAAAGGTTTCTTGGCATATCTTTAAAGTTTGAGAAATCACTTTAAAACCCCAGGGGAGACACAAATTAGATTATTAGGAGTTTTTTTTTTTTTTCTCAGTGGAAATGTCATGAGATTTAAGGAAGTCCTATCCCTTTTCTTTATTCTTTCTAACATGCTAAATTGGGTTACTTGCCTTTCTGCTGTTATGTCATAATGGATTTGAAATCCTGTAAATAAATCGATCTAGTCCAGTGTTGGGCAATAGCTGTCGTCTACATTTAAAAGCAGTAATGTAGCTCATTTAATGGGTGAGTTCACCCAGTTTAGGAAAATTCTGATATTAATTGTGCCATTTCAAACCCTTGAGAACATGAAATTAAGATGTTTTTAAAGAAATCTTAGAGTTCTCTCATCCTCCATACACAGTAAGGTTCCCGACTCCTCAAATCAGACCATATGCATCAAGTTGAAAATTTGTCAAGCACAAGAATACTTTTGTCCACAAAAAAAAAAATTAAAAAAGACTTTATTCAACAGTTTCTTCTTCCCAGTGTCAGTATATTGCGCACATTAATGAGCACTGTGCAGTGATATGTGCTCCTGTGATATATATGCACTCCCATGAATGCCCACATGCAACTTTCTCCAAATGAAGCAAAGTATACTTTGAGGTGTGACCAAGCATAATATGTGAATGAGCTCCCTATACTGACACTGAAGAGAGCAAGCTGTTGAACGCAGTCGCTATTAAATAACTTACAGTTTTAAGTGCACACAAAAGTATTCACATAGATTAATAATAATAATCTCAGGGGGTTGGCATGTCCTGAGGGTGAGTAAATAGTAATGCCATTTAAATTTTTTTTGGTGAACTAACCCTTTAAAATGTTATTCCAAATTAGTTAGTTCACTGTTTTGATTGGTTTGGTCAGTAGGGTGTTCTTTAGGTTGTATAGGAGAACATATCTGTCAGGTTTCATGAAATAAAAAGTGAAATTTCTTTTTTGTGTATTTCTTTATTTATTTTTTAGTAAATTAACATTTTAACTATTTAATTTGTGATATTTTAATTGTCTGTAACCTAACTTTACCCCAACTTTAATCTGCTTATTGCTAGTTAATTTCAATGAAATGTCATTGTAAAAGCAATAAAAGTCTCTCTGTTTGCTCTCCACTAGCTTTCCAACATCATATTAAGCTGTTGGTCAAATCAATCTATATCAAAATGTTGCAAAATATAAAAAAATATATGATGTTTTGTGGATTATCGGTGCTATGATTTCTGTGGGTCAGGTTTGACCCACATATAGCTACTTTCGTGGTTAAAGGCAGCTGCAAAGATTTAAAATAAAAACTTTTCAGATGCATTTTGTTTGGT
Source organism: Danio tinwini (assembly GCA_903798205.1). NCBI lineage: Eukaryota > Metazoa > Chordata > Actinopteri > Cypriniformes > Danionidae > Danio > Danio tinwini. The sequence goes on along the minus strand of CAIGQZ010032553.1, from coordinate 548,238 downwards.
TAGATTCTCAGTTTTTCTCTAAGGGTATTTGCATTTACATTCATGCTTTTGGCAGACACTTTTATCCAAAGAAACTTGATACAACATTGAAAACATACTTTTTTATTACTATTATTCATTCAGTTTGCTGGGAATCATCAGACTCATGATTCTGGCATTGCTATAAACATGCTCTCTTTTTTCAGCTTCTTTAAACAGAAAATGTGCTTTTGTTTAGAACAAAATATTACACATTAGTTACTAAAACACTATTTATGATTTTCACTGCAACAGAAAAGAATTTGAAGTAATTTAAAGATTGTTATTTTTATTTAAAACTTTACAAGATGTAAGATCTCTTACAAGATGTAATTGTTATGATTTTTTATAGAGCAGCTTTGGCCAACCAATCCGTTTAGGAACAGTTTGACTAACACTACATCAACTGCAGCATTTTAAAAAGCCCAGTGCTAAACCTATAACCAAATATAATTACTTTAATATAATAAAATATAATTACTAATCAGGTGATGAGTTGGAAAACACCCCTCTCATCCATTGATGAGAACTCTTATTTCCTGCAGAGACTTAACGGAAACATAAATACTGTAGGTAAGACGTATTACCAAATTAACAGTACTGTTTAAATGTGACCAATGAACATTCATGTTACAATTTATCATGAAATTATCATATATTAAAGTATACACATTTTTCATTCTAATGGTGGGATGATATATGTAAATGACCAAGATTGTGACTGAAAACACATTCAATTCTAGTATCCCTGACAGCTAAACTAACTGATAAATCACTAGGATTAATCTTAGCCTGGTTGTTAGCCAGCACTGGAGCAGGCTAGCTGCAAAGTATAAATATCCATAGTAACTAAATTTAGCTTAATTTAGCTGACTCAATTCAGCCAGGAAATCCCAGTTTAATGCTTAAATTGCTTTTGTGGACTTCTATATTTCACCATTGTTGATTTGGTTATTAAAGGGCAAACAATGGTGGCAGGACTTTTCATCTTGATGAAACTGACACTTTCAATGACATGAATACTTGCTTTTCAGGGATGAACAATGTTGAGCAAGTGACACGCTTTTGCAGGTTATCAACATGGTTTTGCAGTTTGTACTAATTGTTTTGAGAAATGCAATAACTGTTGTGCAAATGTAAATAGTGTTGTGAAAAATGCACCAAAGCGAATGAGAAAAACTGTAAATCTTGAGAAAGGGGTAAAACAGGTGCCCTTGAAATACTTGCATATGCCTGTAGATTGAAACTAAATTGTGATATTTACATGGTGATGATAACAGCATAGTTAAAAAAAAAAAAAACTTGATTTCAAAAATTTATTTCAAAAACTTGCCATACTGATATACACTCAGAAATAAAGGTACAAAAGCTGACACTGGGCCAGTGCCTTATAAAAAATGTATTTTTTTGTTGCTAATAGATCCTTAAATTACAGGTTCCACACATTAATATCTAAAAAAAGTAAAAATCTGTACCTCTTAAATGTCCAAGAAGTTAGTCTAAAGCAGCATTTCTCAACCACATTCCTGGAGAACCATCAGCACTGCATGTTTTGGATGTCTCCTTTGTCTGTCACACCCATTACAGGTCTTTCAGTCTCTGTCAATGAGCTGATGATCTGAATCAGGTGTGCTTGTTTAAGGAGACAGGGGCTGCGTCCGAAATTGCCTACTACTCAGTAGGTACTGTATTTGAATTTAAACGTACTACTCAGCCATTAGAAAAGTAAGTTATATGCAGTATGAATATGAACAGTATGAATTGAACTCGGACGTACTACATCTGCCAGTTTGTCATCCAGGTACTTCTCGCATACAAATTTTTAAATTCTATGAATTTGGACATGCTACTTGGCTTGCATACTGATTTTAGCGTACTATATAGTATAGAAGTATTCGGTTTTGGATGCAGCCATGGAAAATGTGCAGAGCTGGTGGTCCTTCAGGAACGTAGTTGAAAAACGCTCTAAAGGTACTATTGTGCAGTTGTAAAGTACAAAATTTAACCTTTTGAAAAGTACCACCTAAGTGATGGATTTTGTACGTTTATTTCCCAAAGTGTAAAATATCAAAGATCATTTGCATTGGATGCATAACAAATCCAATCAAATTGGGAAACCAATTGTACTTCGATACCACACTTTCACATTTTTTTATGTCAAATGCCACAGCAGATGCACTTAAAACGTATCTTAAACTTGCTAAAAAGTTGCTAAAAGCTTGATAAATGTCCAGCAGTAAGCTTAGCAAGACATTTAGCGTTAGTTACTGTGTTCAGCAAAGTCCAAATAAATCAACACTGAAAAAAAATACTAATAGTAATAAAAAAAAAAACACAGAAATTCTCATCCAGACTGAAGTAAGATTCCTCAATAGATCTAGTCAAAAACAGTAATTTGCTTGGTTGTGCAAGAAAAACACTGAGATTTCCATTTGGGATAGGTTTAACATAAAAAAAAAAACATCTGCGCAACAAATTTACCTCAGAGAAATCTAGTCCAGTCCAAATAGGGTTTAGGAGAGAAGAAGTGATTTCATTTGGGATTTTTCTTTGGTGCAGGTTATACTTCTCTCTCTCACCCGCTCTCTGGCTGAGGTGAGAGTTTCTTCGCCCACCACCCAGAATAAAGAATGACTCTGAAAAGGAGAAGAGAAGAGACAGGAAGGCAGAAAGAGACCTCTGCCACCTGCTCGAGGCACCGCTCACCAGCCTCAGCGCAAGGGTGGACATTAATTGTGATTGAAAATGACATTCCCCTCTCACACACACTCATATCCCCAAACACAGATCTACACAGTCAGTAAATCTTCATTTGGTTGCTGTGAAGGTTCATAATGTTCGCGAAAGAGAGATCCTTCAATTTCTTTTCCTCGTATTCTTCTTTTCCCACATGCTTGGTCCCGCAAGGACACTGCCTGTGAAACCTTATCTTCTTTTTCCAGGCTATTCACCTCTCTCTCTCTACATCGGGGATTGGAGAATATGTTTAAATTTTAATTTAGCATTTGAGCTTGTCATTATTATCACAAATCACATTCCTAAATCTCTTTCAAAATGACATGCTTAAAAATGGACAAAGAAAATTCTCCAATCCGCTTTACCCAGGTGGATTGAACGCTGTCGTAAAGTGCATGAATTGCAGTGAACTTTGTGCACCACAGAGACTTTTTTGGTGGACAAAAGGTGCTGGCTGTGGCAAAGGTTCTTCTTCAGTTTGAGAAGATCTGGTCCATGCTGTCATTTTAAAGCTGGAGTGTCTCAAATGATCAATATTTTTTTTCTTCTTCGTTGTTTTATAGTACTATATTGATATTCTACTCCCTGTATTAAAAGTCTTTAGTTTGTTCACCCCTTCACCCAATGTACTGTCATTTTCAGACACCATTAGTCGAGGAAAGATTAGTTTCTGGCTTAGAAGTATCTAATCAATGGGAAAAGTGAGACTGCAGAACTTGCAAAACTTTACTGTTTGGGTTTAGTTATCATTTGAAAAAGTTATGATGATAGAATTTTCATTTTTAGGTGAACTACAATGTCCTTATCAAAATGCAGTGCTAACAAACTATTTTTACTTTGTTACTGTACATCATTAGATTACTTTTGTTTTGGGAAACTTTTATTTCACCACCAGGCAATGACATTCAAAAGCGTGTGGATTTCAAAAGTGGTGTGCAGCACAAAGATCATACATCAAGTTTGGAGATTAATTACAAATTTATTCATCGTGTGCACTGTTGGAAAATGTAGCAAGCGATTTTAAGACGCATCAGGGAACTCACAGTTTTTCTCGATTGTTAAAATACTATAACTAGGCTTTTGAACTAAAATGTCAAAACAACAGCGCTGTTTTGTATTATTACTACTATTAAATCTAATTCATTTCCCTAAACTGTAAACACTTTTCCGCTGCTTTGACAGGAGTCAGAGGTACTGCAAAACTCGACACACAAATCCCTACATTTCTCAGTGCTTTACACCATGTGGTCTTTTACAAAGTACTAGCATTCAATATTGTTTACTCAAGTCAGCACAGTTTGAGATCAATTAGCACATAATTATCCAAGCGGAAGGACAAAAGTCAAAATTTATCACGCACCAACCTGAACCTTTGATAAATATATAAAAAAAGACCAAAGTCATCTTATTCAAGATTGAAAAAATGGATCCAGAGAGATGTTAAGAAAGAGTTTGAGGACACAAGAGATGTGGAGGAAAAGTGTGGGAAAAATTGAGGAAAAGGAACAATAGGAGGTAGAAGGAAGAGGAGAATGAGTACAAAGAGGAAGATGAATAAAAAGCAAGAAGACAAGCTGTCTCATGCTGAGTTCACACTGCACGACTTTAGCAGTTATCACTGTTTAGCAGTTTTGTAAAATCTCAGACAATGTCTGAAATCAGAGGTAAGTCTGTGCTTGTTTACGCACTGTGAATTATCAAAGACTTAATCTGTGTGAATCTCCCACACATTGCTGATGGCTGTGGCATATTAAATATGTGGACCTGTTGTTCATTCAAAATCATGCTGTGTGAAATGAGTTCTGACAGAAAAACATATCGGTAATGACCTAGAGTAAATGAAAGAGCAAAATATAGGGCAGAGGAAAGTTCAGGGAGGTGCAATATTAGAATAAATAAGCTTTACAGCATAGGTCTCAAACTTGATTTCTGGAGCTCTACACAGTTTTGCTCCAACCCTAATCAAACAGCTGATCCAACTAATCAAAATGTTCAAAACTACTAGAGACTATTAAGCAGGTGTGAGTTGGAGGTGGTTGGAGCTAAACTATGCAGAGCTGTGGCTCTCCAGGAATTGTGTTTGAGGCTATCCAACAGTTTTGAAAATTTCTCACCAGGCAAACTCTGACCACTCTTCTTGTCTTTGTTTATAGCTGTTTTTTTTTTTTATCCTAACATGGAGGGAATTTTCATAGTATATTATTATATAGTAGTTTACAACTGTGGCTCTCAACTATCCATCACATACTGTCTTTACACACTATGTTTAACATAACTTGCCTTGTTCTGCAGGTGACAGCAGTTTGGATTTTAGCTTTCCCTTGTACAGTGCCTCTGAGCTGTTAAAACACCTCTCAAAATGCTTTTTACTGATGCAAATAAATGAATAAAAATCAAACACAATCTGATTCTAATGATTTGGAGGCAGTGTGTGTCACAATCACCAGCGATCTAATCCTTACAGATCGCTGGTAAACACACATATCACATAGGACTACAAATCTGCTGGTATATGGACTACAAAATCCAGTCATGCAACCCACAAACACACACACCTGCTCCAAGTCTCCATTGATTACACTCTCACCGCGGATGCTGCTAATGGACTGATTACACACACATATATATGGCTCACTTTGACACTCTTATTGCTGAGTCTTGTTATACTGAACTGTAAACATGACGCGGTTTCCTTGCCTTGCCTTCCGTGTTTGAACCTTGATTTGTTTTGTTTGTTTACGTTGCCTCCTACCTGCCTGTACTGACCATCTGCCTGTTCATTGACCACAACTTTGGATTGCCCATATAAATCTGTTTGCTCCTGTGTTGACTGTTGCTTGTCTGACCATCCTGCTAATAAACCCTGCATTTAAATCCTCACACCTGTTGTCAGCGTCACTTTACATGACAGTGTAAATGTGATTGATACAATGTGTGGTTGAGTTTATTTTTTAATGTGTGAACATTTTGGACAAAATTGTCAGATTTACTGTTTAATGACCTTTAGAGTGGCTGACTGTAGTATCCGTAACCTATTCGTAATCAACAGTAAAAAAAGGAAGCATAATGGAGACACCAGTTTTTAGCTTTCACTTGTCCAGTGGCTCTGAGCTGTCAAAACACCTCTCTAAATGATCTTTACTGATGCAATCAAATGGACAAAAATCAAACACAAACCTGATTTCTTTTTATGATTTTTTAATATGGAAACATTTTGGATGACAATGTCGGATTCAGTAACTTTAGGCCACAATTACACTAACATGTTTTAGTTTTAAAATAGTGGTTTAGAATGAAAACGCTCCACGTCCACACTGGTATTTCACCTAGCGTTTCTGAACAGATCTTCATCCACACTACACTGCTGAAAACGCACATGACGCAACCACAAACACACTCTGGCATGTGCTGCAGCTTATGCGGAGTTCTGAGCTCCAGGGAGTCAGATGGTGCTTTGAGCACAACTCCCCAGGTGAGAGCAGCACAGGTTGGACAGTTCATCAAGGATCTTTCACTGGATTAAATCTCACTATGGTTGTTAAACGTGATATTTAATTAATCTTGTCTGTCTCTAATGGTCTTTTGAATCAATTACTTGTTCTCAGGTAACGTGTTTTGTCTGATCGCAAAGATAAGGTAATATATTAATGTAACCATGTACACTGATTCTACACATTTGACTGATTGCTTGCCTTAATTTTCTATATTGTATAAACTTATTGTACATTATACTTTTATAATGGCCATTATTGATTATTAAAATGTATATTCAGCAAAGGAGACAGTGTATGTTTCATATTTTTAAATGAAAATAAAAGGAGGCAGTTATGTTATAGGTTCCGTTTTGTTTTAAATATGCATACAGTGAAGATGACGGTCATATAAATATGTAGCTACATGACGCCTCAACATTTTTAGTGTCTGTTCAGTTAATATCAAAATGAAAATAAGCAGTTCCTTATATCATGTTTTCGTTTGATTTTTAAGTGAAACAACGTAGCCAGTGCCAATGACGTTATAAAGTACACCGTTTTTACCCGACGTGCTTAGTAGTTTGGTTTTCATATTAAACCTGCAAAGTCTGAACATACAAGGAAAGGATGTAAGACTGAACTTTGTGTAGAATACTTAATATTGAGGAAAAAGCTCCAATCAGATAGGTGAATGTCTGCAGCCATGCCTCCATTTTCAGATGTCTCCGTTTTTCCACACTAACATGGAGCAGCAGCATTTTTAAAACAAAAACATTTTCAAAAAGCTCAGTTTTCAGGGCTCGAAAGCTGAGCATAACTTATGTTTTTTTTCAAACTAAAACGTATTAGTGTAAACGGGGCCTTAGAGTGGCTGACTGTAGTATCGTAACCTATTCGTAAACAACAGTAAACAAAGCAAGCAAAGTAGAGACACCAGTTTTTAGCTTTTGCTTGTACAGTGGCTCTGAGCTGTCAAAACACCTCTTAAAAATTATTTTTCTGATGCAAATAAATGGACAAAAATCAAACACATCTGATGTTTTTTAAGATTTGGAGGCAGTGTGTAAAAAATGTGATTGATACATTGTATGAAAATTTTGTCAGATTGAGTGCTCAATGACCTTTAGAGTGGCTGACTGTAGTATTTGTAACCTAGTAACCAACCGTAAACAAGGCAAACATAGAGACACCAGTTGCATCCCAAGTGACTCATTGTACACTATGCACTTATACACTGTGCATTAATACACTCAACCATGTAGTGTATGAGTTTAGTGGGATTTTCTTACCAGCTGGAAATTCAAACAATATCCCAGAATATGCTTTACGGCAAATTTTGAATTAGTACCTGTCATGAGTACAAACGCATTCAGCATCGGGATGTGGAATAAAGGACATCATGAAAACTTATTCTGTTCAGAATTTTAATGCACTACTGCACAATTTATTCTACAAAATGGTATAGAATAGTGAAGTATATGATTTAGGACACACCCACCATCACTGTAAACAGATAAATAGTCATGTGAGTGTAATGTAAAGCCAGAGTTAATTTGGCAAATGCATTTCTATCTCCCAAACTTAAGCTGCTTTCCTATTTCTTTGATGATAAGAACTTTTAGGAAAATGTGTAGATGTACTTCAAACTTCTTTCATCTATTAATATTGAGTACTATACTTGAGTACTGTGTTCAGCAACAACATACAGTTAAACAAAAAAAAATAATAATAATAATGTAAAAAAAATATGTAATTTGTATTTATTTTTTACTAGTAGGTGCAGGGTACTGTAGTTGTGTTTTGTCGTACACTGCCTTTATTATTTTTTAGAAACTTTTAACATGTACTACCAAAAACAAAACATACAAAAGTGTTAAAATATAATAATAAAATAATAAACAATGGCAAATTAATAGCAGAAATCCTATAAAGGGATTCCATATTTTCATGTTTTTACTTAACTATACAATTCTTGTAACCACTGTTTAAAATGAGGGCTTTCTGTTACTATAAGAGACATTCTACCAGAAACGTGCATTGTCTGCCCCTGATATACAAACATGAATACAGTGCATAAAAAGTTCAATTCATCCCAAAACATTTCTAAAATGGACTGATGGTTGATTTCTGTGAGTTGTTTTGTAGAGTAATATGTCATTCATTTGGTTCTTAGATTTTTGTTCTTTATTAAAAACACAAAAATACAAATTTACAAACCCTGTCCTTGTCCTCAGCCCAATTGAACCTACAGCTTTAAAAGAGTTGTTATGGTAAAAAACAAGAAACAACATCAGAAAAAGCAAGTCTAAAGTTGTTAACATTCACATCAATCAATTAAAAACATAAAAATAAAAATAAATTCTACAAATAAATACTGCAAATATAAAATACAAATAAATTTACAATTGGCCTCAAGTTTCAGTCAGTCCTGCCACATTTGCATTTAATTTTAACATAACATGCGTGCAATGCATGGAAAATAACGTTAAATAACGGCCCTTAAATTAAAGAAATTTACTGTAAAATATTAGACATTAAATTACAGAAATTTACTTTAATTAAAATTTCTGTAATTTAATGTCCGTTATTTTACGGTTTATTTCTGGCATGCCAGAAGAAATGTTTAAGGTGTCTGAATAATTTTTGGTTTGACTGGGTACATGTACTTTAACTTTTGCACTATGCTGCCGCAATAAAATGAAATGTCTCAATCAAATTGCCTCATATACTGATAGAATTTATAAATGTTACAACAGTAAAAGCTCACAGACAACAACTTATTTCTTGAATTTACCTCATCGGTGTGTAAGACTGTTGCAGTGTGTGTGTGTGTGTGTGTGTGTGTGTGTGTGTGTGTGTGTGTGTG
>CAIGQZ010032553.1:505559-523212 GCA_903798205.1 Danio tinwini | reverse complement strand
GAGAGAGAGAGAGAGAGAGAGAGAGAGAGAGAGAGAGAGAGAGAGAGAGAGAGAGAGAGAGAGAGAGAGAGAGAGAGAGAAAAGTGACAGAGAAGTTATGGGTAAAGAAACACAATGCAGGTTTGCAATCGGAAAAAGAACGAATAAACATGAACAAAAAAAGTAGATGTATAAATGAAAAGAGCAGCATTGTGTACAACTCACAAAAGACTGATGTGAGAATACACAAATAAGCAAAGCAAGGGGAAAACAGCATAGGGTTGAATACATAGATCACGGTCAGGTGAATGCTTTCACATTTGTTTGATGTCAGCCAAACAAAAGGTGGTTTCAACACACACAAGCCATTACATACAAATCTCTGCTCTGGAGACATGCATTACAAATGAAATCTGTTTCAGCCAACCCCTCGCAACACCACTGACAGATAATGTGTTCAAAATGGACAGTCTCTGTTTTTCAGCTCATTGATGCTATTGAATCACTGAACAATGCATACTCTGCAAAACTGTTTGTGATTAGTTGTGCTTGCTAAGGTAAGAATGACTAGTTCTTTTGTCCATACTTCTGGTTGGACATATAACTCAAAATTTTGAAACACTTTGTCCTTCAGTCATTTTGCTATGGATATGAGTAATACATATTTTCCAGTAGACAAAAAAAATAAAAATAAAAAAATAAATTAAAAAAGTGCCAAGTCTGAAGCTATATCTAGCGAACAAAATGTTATTGTGCAGTGAACAACCATTCAAAACAAAGGTTTTAGACAGAATTTTATGTAGGGACACAGACTAAGTTTATATACATGTATAGGCACCAGAATAGGCCTTTTTTTTTTCAAATTACATACTTGTCGTAGCTTTTTGTTACCTCACAGCTTTGGCTCACACATGACTGGAACTTTTCCCATTTAAATCATGATGGTCAAGAGTGCCCTTTATTGTGTTGCTAGTCTGCTGAGGTTCATATTGCCTAAAAGTCCAACTTAGGCATATTGGTATCAGAAATCTTGAATGTAAACATAGACAATATTAACATATGCAAAACAAGAAGATTTTTTTTGTAATTAGCAGATTAAAGTTACTTTAAAAAAGTAATAGATTACAAATTACTGACTACTACTGGAAAATTGTAATCTGACTACATTTCTTATTACTTCATGTAGAAAGTAATCAGATTACTAATTACTTTACATCGAAGTTACTTTTAAAACAAATAAAATATACTTATAAAATTTCAAAATAAACTGCAGCTCCCTCTGTCACGTTTCAGAAAAGATGAGGGAACGAAGACTCAGATGCAACATAAGATGATTTAACAATTAAGTCTTAATGATTTAAGAATTAACCAGACCGGAGTGGCAGTATCCTTAAAGAGTTCACCCAAAACTTAAAATTCTCTTAAAGTTTCAAACCTGTTTTGTTGTTGTTGTTGTTTTTAACACAAAAGAAGACATTTAGAAGAAAACTGGATACCTGTAACCATTGACATCCAGTATGAAAAAGCACTGCAGTGTTTGGGTGTTCTGTGTTCTTGTCACGTGACTCGCGGTTTTTAACTGGGTGTGCTTGGGAAATACAACCACGCGCAATATTGCACGCACGCAAAAGAAACAGTTTTTTCTTCTAAAAACTATATTAGTAACGCAAGTAACGCAATTACACTGACTTTAGTAACTGTAATCTATGCCACATTACTGCGTTCCTCAAAAATGTCATTCGAATACAGTAACGCGTTACTGTAGAAATCGTTACACCCAACTCTGGTAATTAGTAATTGCATAAGTCCCCTCCTTCAGTCTATATATTAACTTCAGCACATTTAAAAGTAAAAGAAAATAGAGTGTCTATATCAACCCTTAGGGCCACCACCCCTCCAAGGTTATGTTTGTGCTAACTTTTGAGATTTAAAGTCGGCAAGGGATGGAAGTTTCACATTGTGTATTGATTCAGTAAGGTATTCTTTTCTCTAATATCTACATAGTAGGTATGTGGCTTATGTAAGTCAAAAATATTCTTCAGAAATGGTTTTATATGCTCATTTATTATGCCAAAATATATCCATCAGAAGGTCCATATTGACCATATTTGGAATGGTCATGAATATTAATGAGCTCTGCTTTGACACTCCAGAATCTCAGTGTCTGCTGTTTCACTCACCCAAACACTCACACACACTCAGTAATAAATTATTGTTTTAGTTGAGATACCTATTTTCTTCATAGTTCTTTTGTGTATGAAATATAGGCTATATAATTGTACTCAAGTCCTCAAATAAAATTACTAATATGCACAAATGAGTAGAAAAAACTGCTAATAAGAGAAAATGAGCAAAAAACTCAGATAGAAACACGCTTACTAAATAAATTTCAGCATGCGCATAAATATGTCATGTGATTTTATTTTAACAGATCATGTTATAACAAAAGTAGGTAGTTTATTTTAGAGCTTTTAACCAATCACATTTCAGCAATTGTGTTGCCAGCATAAAAGAAATCTGCATTGAGGCCTTCAGAGACAGCAAGTGTAAGCATCTGTAGCATTAAATTAACAACAATGAACCTTTTGCTTTAACTAATGAGATGTTGAGTCGGCAACACCAGGGCCATCTAGCAGCCAGCCAGACAACATCAGCATTTTCTTGTCTTTTGATTGGATGGTCAGACCTAGCAACCAGCACAGCTGAAAATAAGTTGTATTTTCACAGTATTATCATTGTAGATTATAAGTGCATTCTGGGAAAAAAAAAAAAAAACATTCACCAACTTTAAACATGAAAACAGTAGTAAATAACCGTAGTGTTGGCCTACTAAATGACCATGAAATACAATTAAACACACTTCAGCATCTGCACTGCACTTAAATTTTTATTATTATTATAATTTTTTGCTCGTTCAAACTAATTTTGTAAAATGAGCTGAAACCACACAATTCTTAAGATTTCATAGGGACAACTTAATTGTTTTATGTTCAATCCACAAAAATTTGTTAAAAGTATTGTGTTGGGACAACATGAATGAATTGTGTGGAACCCTGCATTTTTTACAGTGTGTGAAAGACACATAACAACATCTTTTTTGTTTTTGTGTTTACATAACAATATCTCAGTTTCATGAGTCAAACTGTAAAGTTAAGTACTGAACTTTACTTCAGGTCGCATCACTGCTGGCAGAGGCAGACTGGCAAGGAAACATGTGTGAGGATGAAACTCACAGGGTGTGTTAAAACATGTATAACCTTTTCTGCATAATCTTATATTAATTATTTAAATGTTGCTTGCTCACCTTCCTGATGGAGCAGTGTTTGCTAGTTCACTCCTGTAGCGCACAGACAGACAGGCTGAGATACTTGTGAAGATGCCTTATCTCAGCTTTGTTAGATAGTTAACTTTAAAATACATGATATGACCTAAGGGTGTCGCGGTGGCGCAGTGGGTAGAACGATTGCCTCACAGCAAGCAGGTCACTGGTTCATTTGGCATTTCTGTGTGGAGCTTGCATGTTCTCCCCGTGTTTGCATGGGTTTCGTCCGGGTGCTCCGGTTTCCCCCACAGTCTAAAGATATGCATTATAGGTGAATTGAATAAGCTAAATTGGCTGTAGTGTATGTGTGTGAAGGAGATGGGTGTTTCCCAGTGTTGGGTTGCGGCTGGAAGGACATCCGTTGTTTAAAACATATGCTGGAAAAGTTGCCGGTTCATTCCACTGTGGCGACCCTTGATTAATAAAGGGACTAAGCTGAAAAGAAAATAAATGAATGAATGAATGAATGAATATTTAAATATAAGAACAACAACATTTTGGAAATTTGTTATATTTTTTTTCAGCTATGATGATGTGCATTGTGCAAATGTGGAATTGTGTAATGGTTTTCTTGCGATTGTGATACTTTTATTGTTACATGAATTATTTGTTTGTGATGCAATGCCCTGTTAGTCTGTATTTTTTGTGCAATACATATGGTTTATCATGCCATAGTGTCATTATGATGGTATTAAGAGGTAGATTAATTATTACAGAACTAGACAACTAGACACTGAAGTCCTAGTTGTGAAACGCACCATTGTTGTGAAGTCCACTACTGTGTTTTGGTCATTCTAAAATCCCTTAGCCAAAGTGAGTCATCAAAATAGCTCTGTATTAATACCTCCCAGAACTGCAAAAAACAGGCTCATTCTGAAAACGTAGACTTATATACATTTCTGGAGATCGCGACTTATGTAGCTAGAAGTACGTATGGCTGCATTTGACTTTAAATTAACACTCAGGGGCGGTATGATGCCGTTCCTTTTCGTGCTTAACAGCTGACTGCTTACCTCCTTATGGACGGCTTTTCTCGCTGTTTCCAGTTTGTCCAGTAGCTCGCCGTGTACATCGGCAGACTTGAGATGCAGAGAGGAGTTGACCACAACAACGGTGTTTGAGTCCAGCGAATAACAGTTCTAGAAAGTGGGTAAGACAAAAACAGAAGCCAAAAATGAAATAAACAAGTAAATAACAAGGTGAGAATGTGGTAAAATCTGAAAATGTGGTAACAATCAGCCAAAGGCTTTTTTTTTCTGAATTGCTTTTTAAAACTGTTGGTATTGTTTAGGGGAGTGAGTGGGCAGCTCAATATGTGCTTTTGAAAACACTTTTGGTTGGGTTTAGGGATGGAGAAAGGTGGGTCAGTCAATCGTTCATTCAATCAGTCAGTCAACAGCTGCCTCTGGTGGATTTACACGAGAAGAGCAGGCACAATTGGCAATCGATAGAAAGATCTGAGATCTCAAAAAGCATACACAGCGGCCTCTGGTGGATAAGCAAAAACAAAACTGCAAAAAAACGTAGCTCCTGGGACGTATTTGGCACTCTACAGAAATGTATATAGGGGTACATTTTCAGAATGAGCCTGGGTTGCAGAGTGGCTGCTCTATCAAAGAGCAGTCCAATGCCTCCAAAAGTTTTTGTGCATTTACTGCATTTCGTCTTTGTCTTCTTAGGCACAGGTAAATTATTATATTAAAAAGGCCCACAGTGACTTCTGTTATACCGAAGAAAATTCCATTTCTTATTTTTGATATTTGGCGCCAGTTTATCAGGTTTATTTGCTATTTTTCACAAATTATTATTTATTCAATTGTATGTGATATTCCAGATTTCCACATAAATCAATTTTGCATCTTTGGATAGAATCATAGCTGAGAGCTCTGAAACTCGGCTATGAAAAAGAGCTGAGCGATATGACATGATGCATAAACATGCATTGATCACTTTTATTCAGCAGTCAACATGTGTTTGTTGTCTCATTACCAATAAAAAAGTTGGAAAACTGCACAATATACTCTAAATTAACAAAGGATACAGTTAAACAGACCTTTAGCTTCTTCTGGGTGGAGCTAATAGTTTTTATTATGAAACTATACCTGGAAATATACAGTAAAAATGAATCATTTATAATACAGTTTTACAGCCATATATTAAATGGTAACTTACTCTTAGGACTTTTTTTGGGGAGAACATTTTCAAACCAACTCTAGCATTATGACACATTAGGTTTTGTGTGGGTAAACACTTAAATTTTCCTTCAAAAGATTTTCGAAAATCCAGTTGCATTTATGTGTAATGTCTAATTAAATTCATAGCCTGGAAAATGACAACATTTTCTTAATATTAAGAAAGAAAACTCTTTCAAACTCCGAACTCATCTTCTGTGTGATTGCTTTCACTCTTCATCAAACTACTTCAACTAAACTGGGATATGTAATTTCACCAAGCATCCTGAAATGACTTCCCTGAGTAGCGTGTGTGGGAGTCTTCTGGGAAAGCTGTACCATGAGACTGATTAGGCTATTATATTATGATTGGAGATGGGTCGTAAAATGTTCTGTTCTGCCTTCAATAGGTCTCTGTCATTCAGAGAAGTATTGTATCAGAGCTGGTATAGGCTCGCTTCCTCTCTCTCCATCTCTATTTCTCACTGCAGCTCTTCATCCTTCATAGTAAAAAGGTTATTTTCCTGAGAGAGGCTCTCCTGACAGAGCGTTCACTCCGTCCCTCTCACGCTTCTCTTTTCTTCCCCGTGTCTCTCATCGTTTCTGGGTCCTTTCACCTGCTCTATCTCTCTCCTCTTATTCATACTCTCCAAAATTCGAAAGGTTAGTCTTGAGTGTGTTATCTCTCTCACTCTTTTTCTCTCTCTGTAGTGTTAAAGGCCTAAAAGGTTAACAGCAGCCCATTAGGAGGTAATAGACTCCACACCGACTCCTTATGTAAGACAAATTCACATACCCCGGCTTGATAGTGTGAGGCCGTTAATGGACTTTTACTTCTGACCTCCTTTATTTTCTAATTCGTTTATTTGTCTAATAGCTTTAATTTATGCTGCTGTTTATTGTTTCACATATTTACAGACTTGCTGGCTGATGCTTTGTACTCTTGTTCAAAACTGGTTATGTTTTTGCCAGTGAACAAGAGTACATGATATACAGTGTTGGAAAATAACTATTAAACACATCACTGTGTTTCTAAAGGTACTGTTGACTTGAAATTATCACCAGATGTTGGTAACAACCAAAGAAATCCATATATGACAGCAAAACAAATCTAATTAGTTTATGTGTAATAAAATGAAATGACGCAGAAAAAGAGTATTGAACACATGAAGAAAGGGAGGTGTCTCTCAATAGTTATTCAGCAACCCTCTGCCTTTCCTCATTGTAAATAGCTGCTTCAGTCTAACATCTACATTAGCAGGATGATGAAGACGAAACCAGAGTAGACAACCTTCGGTTTCGCTACAATCCAACCCGCATTTTAAGATTTCAAAACTCAGGGCTTCTGGTACCTAGAATAGCAAAGTCGAGTAAAGGAGGTTGAGCCTTCTCATTTATGGTCCTAAACTCTGGAATAGCCTTCATAATAATGTCCGAGGCTCAGACACATTCTCTTAGATCAAAACTAGATTAAAGACCTATCTTTTTAGTAAAGCATACACTCAATGCATTGCATATTGGTATGAATGTGCTCCACGCTGGTGAGCTGGCTTGACAACCACCTGTAGGACACACTCCTCAATACACCATTGTGTTAGAAACTCTTATATGCTTTACGTGTTTGTTCCTATGTTTGCTTATATAACTGCTATTTTCATTTATAACACTCTGTTTTTGCATCTTGTTTAAATACACTATGAACAGCAGCTACGCTAATTATTTTCTTTATTCTCTATTTCCACCTGGGGATACTCATTCCGAGGTCCCTAGAGACTATACAGTGCCATTTATGCAATCCAAGACATGTGAAGAAATGATCCCAAGGTATCCATTATCCTGGACTAGGCCGTATCCTGAGCTGATGCTGTAGTCGTCATGGAGGAATGGAGTGCATGAGACTGAATCCTGAAACACCACCATGACAACGAGTCCCTGCATTGATCCTGTGGGCCAGCCTGACCTCCCCCCAGTGCCCTACTCAGCCCTGCTGCTTCTCCATAATGGACGTCCAGCTTCTCCAGCCTCCAGCGCCTAGACTGCAGCTCCACACAGGAAGTTTGGCCAGAAAAATAATGGTCATGCCCAACAGAGCCTAGTTTCTCTCAAGGTTTTTTTCCCCTTCACTTCGACAATTGGTGAAGTTTGTCCTCACCACTGTCACCACTGGCTTGTTTGGATCGGGACTTGTGGAGCTGCGCTTCGGCAGATTGCTCTACAGTGTTTGAACTTTCAGCAGTGACACATATTACATTGAACTAAACTAAACTGAACTTCAACTCTGAAATCTGGACTTCACTAGAACTATGTTAAGCTGCTTTGACACAATCTACATTGTGAAAAGGGCTATATAAATAAACATGAATTTAATTGAACATTTCAGCAAGACAATCACTACATTTACATGGACACCAATAATTCGATTTTAATGCGATTAAGACAATACTCTGATTAAGAGTCTACCATGTAAACAGTGATTTTGATTAATTTAACCAGAGTTAGGTCATAATCGAACTAAAGAGAAATCGAATTAAGACATGTGGAGTGTAATGATAGATCTGACAAGGAGGGATCCATATGCAGTACGTTTATTAAACAACTGACACACAGCAAATAGATAGCAAAGTTCCTGATACTTAAATATAAAGGTTGAGCAAAAGTGGTCAAGGGCTGGCAGCAGACGTTCAGCATCAAAGTACAGGCAGATGTCGGGGCTGGCGGCAAAGGATCAATGACGATGGACAGGCTAGAATCTGGGCAGGCGGCAAGATGAAGCAAGGTCGAGAAACAGTCCGGGTTGGCAACGAGAAGACAATCAGGATGCAGGTTAAACGCTTGGAGATGTATGCTACGCAAAACAAGACTTCGCACTAAGAGGAGTGTGAGAGCTGCTTAAATGTGTGTGAGTGTATTGCAATCAGGTGCAAGGTAATCAGCGCCAGATACGGGGAATTCTGGGTGATGGAGTTCTAGAAAGCCGGTGATAGTGACCTTCCCCAACACCCCACCCCCCCAACCCCCACCCCACCCCCCTGCGAGCGGCTCCTGACATGAGGGAGTAACCGACGTCGGGGTCTTCCACGGGGGCAAGGGGCCGGCATTTCAGGGTGATTTTGATGAAACTCTGGTAGTATAGAAGGGTCCAGAATGTCCGATCTGTTGACCCAAGATCTCTCCTCTGGGCTGTACCCCTCCCAGTCTACTAAATATTGTAGTGTCCCGCCCCGACGTCTGGAATTCAGGATGTCATGCACCTGATAAGCTTCTTGACCCTCGATGATGATGGGTGGAGGGCCCTGCTCACCGTCTGCCAACTCCCTCTCCTCCTCAGCAGGACCAGCAGCAGGTTTTAGCAGGGATACGTGAAAAGTAGGAGAGATACGGTAATTAGTGGGTAGTTCAAGACGATATGACACTGGAGTAATTTGTCTGTTTATTTGAAAAGGACCAACGTACCTGGGGCTGAGTTTCTTGCAGGGTAGTTTCATTCTGAGATCATGGGTAGATAGCCATACCCATTGTCCTGGTGTGTATGTTGGAGCTGGACGGCGGCGACGATCTGCTTGTTCTCTGAATCTTCTTATGGCTCGGAGTAATTGTGTGTGTGCTGAATTCCAAGTGTTCTCGCTGCGTTGTAGCCAATCATTTACCATGGGGAGTTTGGTGGATTCACCTGACCATGGGAATAACGGGGGTTGAAATCCAAGCACACATTGAAAAGGTGTGAGACCAGTAGCTGCTTTGCATAATGAGTTTTGTGCATATTCAGCCCAAAATAAATATCTGCTCCAGTCTGCTTGGTTGTGAGGGCAATAGGTGCGTAGGAAGCAGGTTATTTCTTGATTTAGCCTTTCGGTTTGACCATTGGATTGTGGATGATAACCAAAAGTTAAACTGATGTTGACATTGAGGCTTTTAAAGAATGACGACCACACTCTTGAGGTGAATTGAGGTCCCTTGTCAGACACAATATCTTCAGGTATCCCATAGAAGCAGAAAACATTATTACATAGCAATTCTGCTGTTTCTAGAGCAGTGGGTAATTTTGGGATGGGGATGAGTCGGCATGCTTTGGAGAATCTATCAATTATGGTTAATATGGTTGTGTTACCCTGGGAAGTGGGAAGATCTGTTATGAAGTCGATGGCGATGTGGGACCATGGTCTGTGAGGGGTAGGTAGCGGTTGTAATAATCCAGTTGGCAGTTTCTGTGAATATTTGTGCATGTTACAGAGGCTACAGTTGTTGATAAACGTTGTAATGTCAGATAGCATGCTGGGCCACCAATACTTGTTCTGCACCTGGTCCATCGTTCCACTTATACCTGAGTGTCCGGAGCTGGGGGTGGAGTGAATTTTCTCTGAGGAGACGTTCTCTGAAGTGGTTGGGAACAAAGGTTTGCTTGGCTGGGCAGTTTGGTGGGCATGGTTGTTGGGTTTGTGCCTGAGTGATCTCCGTGTAAATGTCCCAGAGAATGGGTGCTAAATTAAGGGAATCTTTTACAATGGATTCTTCCTCCTGTTCCATATCCTCTTCGAATAATCTAGATAATGCATCTGCCTTAGTGTTCTTAGAACCTGGAATGTGGGTAACAGTAAAATCAAACCGGGAAAAAAATAAAGCCCATCTAGCCTGCCTGGGGTTCAGTCTTTTAGCAGAATGTATATACTCCAAATTCTTGTGGTCAGTGATTACCGTAAATTTGTGTCTTGCTTCCTCCAGCCAATGTCTCCACTCTTCCATGGCGGCTTTCATTGCGAGAAGTTCGCGATTGCCCACATCATAATTCTGTTCCGCTGCACTGAGTTTACGTGAAAAGAAGGCACATGGGTGAGCTTTGGCGGGGAAGCCGTGTTTCTGAGATAGGATCGCTCCTATGCCTGTGTTCGATGCATCTATCTCCACAGTAAATGGTAAATCCGGGTTAGGGTGATGAAGAATGGGTGCCGTAGCAAAATGCAGTTTGAGCTTGATGAAGGCTGCTTCTGCAGCATTATTCCACTTAATGAGGATTCTCCCTCCTTTAGTCAAGTTGGTTAGGGGAGAGGCTACCATGCTGAAGTTTCGGATGAAGCGTCTGTAAAAGTTAGCGAAGCCCAGAAATCTTTGTAGTTCTATGATCAACTTGGGTTTTGGCCATTTTAACACAGATCGTACCTTCTGTTCATCCATTGTCACACCCTTTCTACCAATGATGTACCCCAAGAAGGCGATGGATGTTTGATGGAATTCGCATTTCTCTAGTTTTGCATACAGATGATTGTCGATTAATCGTTGGAGTACTGCTCTCACGTGATTGATGTGTTCTTCAAGGGAGTTTGAGTATATCAGGATATCATCGATGTAGATAATGAGCCATTGATTCAGCATGTCTCTGAAAGTGTCATTGATAAAAGCTTGAAACACAGAAGGACTGTTTGCCAATCCGAAGGGCATAACGAGGTATTCATAGTGGCCATTAGTGGTAGAGAAAGCCGTTTTCCATTCGTGCCCCTGTTTAATTCTGATCAAATTGTAAGCATTTCGGAGGTCAAGTTTCGTGAATTATTTGGCAGTGCATAGTTGTTCTAGGGCTGATGGAACTAGAGGAAGTGGATACCTGTATTTGACTGTAATTTCGTAGAGCCCCCGGTAGTCGATACACGGGCGCAATCCGCTGTCCTTTTTCCCCACAAAGAAGAAGCCAGCTCATGCAGGTGACGTAGAGGGACGTATGAAGCCCTTCTTTAACTCCTCCTCGATATAAGAGTTCATGGTTTCAGTTTCTGTTAGGGATAAAGGGAAAACCCTTCCCCGAGGGGGCGTTGTACCAGGTAATAATTCAATCATACTCTCTTTCTCAACGGAGAGTGCATTAATTTGAAGGGGCACCACAACCTGTAAGCACTCTTGTACACATAAGTCATCCCAACTTATTATCTCACCACTCCGCCATGAAATGACTGGGTTGTGTTTCTTGAGCCAGGGTAAACCCAAAATTACAGAGTATCGAGGGGAATCAATGATAAGGAGAGTTATGGACTCGTCATGAAGAGTCCTGTCCTGAGTGAGAGTGTAGGTGTTGAGTGGTGTATTCTTCCTTCCCCTAGGGGGCGACCATCTACCGCCGTGACTGCAAGGGAAGTAGTACAAGAGAGCAAGGGAATGAAATGTTCATCAGCAAACTTTCTATCCATAAAATTTCCTGCGGCTCCTGAATTAATCATGGCTGTGGTATGGATTAAATTGCCGTCAATGGTTAGTATAACAGGAATATCGAAGCATTGGTGATTAGTGGGTGTGCAAAGGTCTGAACTCACCGGGAGGGTTCTAGTTGGAGGTCTCACTGGGCAGCAGATTTTGATGTGCCCCGGTTCGCCAGAGATTACGCTGGAATCTGCGTTCGCGTTCTTCAAAGGTGAGTCGAGTGTGACCAATTTGCATGGGTTCTTGTGGATTGTTGGGGGGAAGAATTCCAACGTTGATTTGGAAGGGGTATGGCATTTTGTACTGGTCTGCGAGCTCATAGGAGGTTTTCCAAGTGAATAGGAAGTTCAATGAATTGATCAAGGGTCTTTCTCTCATCGTGGCATGCCAACTCCGCTTGGATTTCTGGTTTAAGGCCTTTTCAATAGAGGGTCTTTAATGTATCATCCAACCATCCTGTCTGAGCGGCCAGGGTCCGGAAGTGAAGAGCAAAATCGGAGGCAGTTTTATTACCCTGTTGCACTGTTAACAATTCCTTTCCTGCGTTGCGACCACCTTCCGGGTGATCAAAAACAGTACGAAATTTCTGCAGGAAACTTTTAAAGGTTAAAAAGCAGGAGTAATGGGATGCCAGATGGCAGTGGCCCAGTCTAGCGCCTTTTCAGTGAGCAGTGAGCAAACAAATGCGATCTTACTCTTCTCTGTAGAATACATGTGGGGCTGTTGAGTGACGAAGAGCTGGCATTGGAGTAGAAACCCTTTACACTTAGCTGGATTACCATTAAATTTATCAGGGAAGGCCAGGCGTGGGTTGTGTAGAGTAACAGGGTCTTCATTGGAAACGTCGACAACCGGAGGGTTCTCCACTTGTGTAGGTAGAGTGACACTCAACCTTTGCAGGGCTTTTACCAATTCATCCGTTAAGTGGGTAAGATGTGCGAGTTGTTGATGTACGGAGAGGACTTGGGCTTGTGCTGTCAGTTCTGTGGTCACTTGTTGCATGGCTGCGGGATCCGGGTTTGGCGAAGTCTTCTGTAATGATAGATCTGACAAGGAGGGATCCATATGTAGTACGTTTATTAAACAACTGACACACAGCAAATATATAGCAAAGTTCTTGATACTCAAATGTAAAGGTTGAGCAAAAGTGTTCAAGGGCTGGCAGCAGACATTCAGCATCGAAGTACAGGCAGATGTCGGGGCTGGCGGCAAAGGATCAATGACGATGGACAGGCTAGAATCTGGGCACGCGGCAAGATGAAGCAAGGTTTAGAAACAGTCCGGGTTGGCAACGAGAAGACAATCAGGATGCAGGTTAAACCCTCAGAGATGTATGCTACGCAAAACAAAACTTCGCACTGAGAGGTGTGTGAGAGCTGCTTAAATGTGTGTGAGTGTATTGTGATCAGGTGCAAGGTAATCAGCGCCAGATACGGGGAATTCTGGGTGATGGAGTTCTAGAAAGCTGGTGATAGTGACCTCTGCTGGTCAGCGAGGAGTATGGCTGGGACCGAGCCGGTGACATGGAGTATGCCGATTATTGTCGCATTATTTAAGTGCAGTACATACATGTAAACACCTTAATCGAACTATTAACGTCATGTAGGACTTTAAGCCGCTTTTTGCGACAGGGTAGTCCACACACTCCCACACACGCACAGCTGATTGACGCTCTGCACCTACCGAGTCAGTGCAGACCACAGACACCTGCATTGTGAAATGCGGAGGTTTTTTTTTTTCTTCCATTCAACATACGGTATGAATTTCCATTAAAACAACTCTTCCAGCAGTTTATAGTTGCATCTAATATCTCGTTTGTCACGGAGGGCACGCATGAATGTTGCAGTTAAAGTCGACTAATTAAAAATGAAACATGAAATTACATGAAACTCCTCAGAAAATGCGGATAGCGCGGTGACGCAATGACGTTAATGGAATTATGTGCTGTAACATATAAAACGGGATTATGAAAGTAACACTTAAAAAGCAACTCATGTAAACACCTTAGTCTTATTATTCTCTTAATTAGATTAAAGCAAATAATTTGATTACTGATGTCCATGTAAACGTAGTTACTGATCCAAAACACAGCCAACGAAATTCTCAAATGCTTTCAGAGAAAGAAAATCAAGCTGTAGAATGGCCCAGCTTCTCACCTGACTTGAATTCAATAGAGAATACAAAATAAAGATCAGATTTATTAGACGAGACCCACAGAACCATCAAGATTTTTACACTCTGTTGAAGTCTGTGAAAAAAAAAAAAATCACACCCAAACTGGTGTTTTTAGGCTGCCTTTATTTAAAAAAGCCTTTAATATAAAGTATTAAATACATTTCAGTAGTTCAGTACTTTATCATTCCATTGTTATTACACATACAGTAACAATTTTTTTCAGATTTTTTTTTGTTTTGATTTATTTTTATGTTTGTATTGTTTGGGTGTTTACCAAAATCTGATTCAATTTCATGTTGACAGCACCTTTAGAAGGAAAAGAAAACATGCTATGTTCAATACTTATTTTCCCGGCAGTATGCATAGATGAGATATTTAGAAAAATATTGACAGGACACTTAATCAAACTTAGGCTATGGATGTCATTGGTTATTGTCAACTGTTTGTTTTTTCTAAATATCTCCCTTACTCTACAAAATAGGTCCAAAATAGGTTTAAAACAACTAGAGGGAGAATAAACAGTGAGTACACTTTTTATTTTAGGTCAACTATCTCTTAATTTCAGGCTCACATATAAGGGCCGGTGTGACAATAATGTGATCCCTAACTACCTTTTTAAATAAAAAACATGACTTTTTTTTAAATAGTAACATTTTAACACTGTACCTAACCCCAGGTTATTTCATTTTCAAACTTTGCTTTTAACCCTGAATAAAGAAATGTTTCACATTACATTAAATGCACGCATTTTGCAGACATTTTGATCCAAAGCCATTTACAAAAGATGACAAAGCAATGCATCAAAGAGCCAACTATAGTCCTAAAGGTGCCATAGAATAGAAATCTGGATATATCTAGGCATAGCTAAATAATAAGAGTTCAGTACATGGAAATGACGTGCAGTGAGCCTCAAACACTGATCCTGACTGTCAGGGTCAAACTATAAATTTGATTCTGGTCACAACTGGGAGCCAGTGGAGTGAGAACAGAAGACGTATGACGCGAGTCCTTTTTGGCTTATTGAAGACTATGTGCTGCTGCATTCTGAATCATCTGCAGAGACTTAGTCATGCTGGTTGGAAGTCCAGTTTGGAAATTACAAAAGCTTGGACAAGTAATTGTGCTGTTTACTCTGACTGGAATGATCTGATTTTCCTAATGCTGTGAAGCGCAGACTTACTGTACATGAGCAATCTGTTGCTGAGATAAGAGTACAGAAGCTCAGTTGGTCGTCAAATTTTCCCTTAGGTTTCCTGCAAGCTCCAAGCTGAGTTGTAGATGATGTTCTTTCACCCAAGGCAGATTGATATAAAGAATGAGCTGAGATGGTAGGACCTTCAGTTTGAAAAGAAAAATAGAGCTATAGAGTATATCATCTGCATACAATGAAAAAAAATATTTTCTGCAAAATTGTTGCAAACTATTTATATGAGTTGAATTTAAACAAACAAATTACATTTACTAATGTTCAACTTAATTAGTTTGTTTTAAATTCAGCCCAAATAATTGTTTACAACAAAAAAAAATTAAATCCAAAGAATTATCTTTAAATCAATTATTTCAGTGTAGTAGTGATAGGGTGTCTGCCGATCCTTACAAAGTCTTAAATTCCATAGTGTAAAAATAAGGCCTTAATTAGATTTACAATGTCTTAAATATGTTTCAAAGGTCTTAAAAATCCAGTCTAACCAATCCCGTAAAGAAGATTTAGTTTCCTTTTTGAATTCTACTTAAAATCTCTAGTTGTCACCCAGAACGAAAGAGGCAGAACACGTTAAAGTACATGCTCAGCGATATTTTACTTATGCAAACAGATTTCACTGGCATTTCACTCTATATGTCAGCTGCGTTAACCTGTACATTTGCAAATAAAGAACAGAAGATGCACCGATCGACAGTAAAGGGACTGGAATTGGCCCATTTTTTGCATGACTGACCCGAATGGTGACCGATGATTCTGCTGCATCCCAGTTTTTATTATCATTAGTTATTATTAGTCAGTTTAAAGATTGTTTTCAGTTTTTTTTATTCTTTCTATATGTAATGACGAGTGTTAAAAATGCTAATTAATGAGTTCATTCAGCAAATTCAGTACTATAAAAATATACTATATAATTGGTTTTAAATTTTATTCTGTTTCATTTTTCTTCGGCTTAGTCCCTTATTTATCAGGAGTCACCACAGCAGAATGAATCGCCAACTATTCCAGCTTATGTTATACGCAGCGGATGCCCTTCCAGCCGCAACCGAGTACTAGGAAACATCCTTACAATATTGCATTCACACAGGCACTCATACAATACAGCCAATTTAGTTTCCCCAATTCACCTACAGTATAAGGCATGTCTTTGGACGGTGGAGGAAACCGGAACACCCAGAGGAAATCTACGTCAACATGGGGAGAACATGCAAACCTCACAGAAATGCCAACTCGCCCAGCCAGGATTCGAACCAGCGTCCTTCTTGCTGTGAGGCGACAGTGCTAACCACTAAGCCACCGTGCCGCCCATTAAAATGTCTTAAAAAGTCTTAAATACACCTCTTAGAAACCTACAGATACCTTGGATAGATGCCTAGTGTTTTATTGTTACTGAGGTTGTGTAAATTGAGAGAAGTATTTCTTAGAGACGTTGTAATTTGAACGACATATGCTCATGTTAGTCTGTCTGTCTGTTAGTCTGCTTATTTCAAGGTTCACATGATGTTGGATCCAGCCCGTGTTCAGAGCAGATGGTTGTCATGGTCATTGATGACACGAGAGGACAAGACTGCAAAGACCCCAGTGACAATTAAGTCCCTGGATTGACCGGTGAGCCAATCTGAACCCCTGCCCAGTGACCTACTTGGACCTGTACCTCCTCCATAATGGATACTCGTTGTTCTCAAACCCCCCAACATTTTAGACTGCAGCTCTTTATGAGTTTTTTTTTTTTTTTATTAAAGCTTTCTGACATTTTTGGCCAGAGAACTGGTCACCATGGATGAGCCTGGCATCAACTTTTAACATTGACAAACTAAACTAAATTAAACTGATCCAAACTCCAACAGTGACTTTTGCATTAAACTGAATTGAATCAGTTTTAATTAAAGTACAACTACACAAGCCATGTTCCACAATCATATATTGTTATAGCTTTTTATTCTTTGTTCTTCATCTACTGTATGCTTTTTAAGCTGCTTTAACAGAGTCTGCATTGTGAAAGTGCTAAAGAAATAAAAAAGGCTTGTAATTCCAAATGGAATTCTGTATTTTCTAGCTTCACATTTTACGCCTCTCATAATTTATTTAGTGTTGACGGTTAATCCTGGGTTTTCATAAAACCTACTTATTTGTGGGATCAGTGTCAGTGGCATAGGAATAAATGCAAGACACCTGTCCACCTATAAAGGTAAGGATTTAATGGTCTTCTCTTTTCTCTAGTTGTCTTTTTTTCATTCAGAATTAGATTTTTCCCCCCTCAAATGCTGAAAAATACTACACATTTACCTCACTGTGTTTGTTACAATCCAGAATGTGAATATGGATATTTATGTATCTTTGGTTAAAAGTGGGATTAGATTAGTTGTTTTGTACTGTCTTGGACTAAATGTGATGTTTTCAGTGTGCAATACCTGTAAAGTTGTCCTAGATGTGTGTGACCCCTTACAATGATGATAACCACAGGCACTAAAAGTACTGAAAAATGCATCAATGCAGTGTTAGGTTCTCATAAAATGTTTTTTTTTTTTTTTTTTTTTATCAGTGAAATAGGTAAATGAACAAAAGCCCAGCACAGTGCCACCTAGTGGTCTGGAGATTTGAGGAAAAAAAAAAAAAAAAAAA
>CAIGQZ010032553.1:485132-505159 GCA_903798205.1 Danio tinwini | reverse complement strand
ATTGCTTATAGCTTTTGTGTAGTTTCTTCAGTCATATTACAAATGTTTCAATTTTGATAATAGTCATTTTCAAATATCTTTATCAACTCTTGATCTGGTCCTCATTTATGTTTAAATCCTGATTATGTCTCTTTTGTGGTTGGCCCTTGTGATTGGTGATTGTGGATTTTGTGGTTACTGCTTGCAGATACTTTTAAGAAATTCAATTTGTTTAATCAAAAAACTATGAAGAACCTAGACTTCTTTAGATTTCTTTTGTGAAAAATTAGCAGCCTTACTGCATAAACTGGAGTTAAGTGTATTGAGAAATGCACTGATACAGTGTTAAGTTTGCCCAGAATGTGTTTTTATCATTTAATACTCAATTGGACCATCAAAATAAAGTGTTACCAGTTTGGGTAACACTTTATTTTGATGGTCCATTTAAGTATTAGTAGACTGTCTGCTTAATATCTGTTGATGCTGCTCCTTCAACAGACATTTAAAGTGTTTCCAGTTTGGTCACACTTACATTGCAACTAATTCTCATTAAATTATAAGTAGACTGTTAGGTTGGGGTTACAATTGGGGTTAGGGTTAGGATTAGTGTAAGTTGACATGTACTTGCAAAGTTTCTTATAGTCAGTTAAATGTCTGTTTAAGGAGCAGCATCAACAGATATTAAGCAGACAGTCTACTAATACTTAAATGGACCATCAAAATAAAGTGTTACCTTAAGTTTTTAAAAAAGCAAGTTCTAAAAATTCATTGTTTAAAAGTTATCATGGTGTTACTTTTTTCTAAGTCATTTTCTTTTCATGTTGTGAGCAAGATCGCTTTAAAAGAATATAAGAGAAAAGCACCAGAAAGCACCATTCACATTAAAGTACAGGATATTAGCTGACATCTTCGCCACTGATAAAATAATTGAATACTTATTGGTCAGTTACAATAACAACCAAAAAGTATCTGAAAAGTATCTGAAAACATTACATTCGTTGCACGTTTTCTATTTTCAAAGTACACCATACAATGTACTTTTTCCAGTTTTTTTTTTCAAGGGTTGTGCTGTAAAAACTTCAAAATACTGCTGGTAAACAAATATAAATCCAAGTGCTTCAGTGAATTCCCCTACATAAAAGAACAACTAGGCTCTAAAGCATTTTTTTTCTTTTATCAGCAGTGTTTTGACATTTTTAAAACATAAATCACAGTGGGCTGAAATAAAATTCACAGCAAAAATAACAAAAACTGAAGAGAAGTTACTTTAGTCAAAATCACATTCTTTTAATGCAATGAAAAAAATAAAGTTCCATGAATGTGCATACAGTGTACCACTTCAAAACAGGCTAGCACAACCTATGACTCTGCACAAAATCTGAATGCTGAAATCATATTTTCAATCGTATTCAATTCATTCAATTGGTGGACAAACAAATGTTAAAAGCATATTAAAATGTTCTGTTTTTTTTCTGGGGGTTTTTTTGTTATATGTTTTTTTTTGTTTGTTTTAGAGTGAATGACTGACTAATAGTGAGGTTCAATCTACATTCAATGTATGTTTTCTTTTAGTTTAATTATGTTAACCCCCTTGTTAGTTTGCAACCATTAGTTTCAAACTAACTAATTTGTGTTTATTTTCAATAAATATATAATTTTCTTTTATATGCATTTTTAATGCAGTACTGTAACATTGTTGTTTGTTTTTCAAGTATTATGGATATTATTATCATCTTGTTTCTCAACATTTCAAAATATATGTATTTTTTTTAATAATAATTCAAATGATTGAAATTTAATCATTCAAAACTGTTCATCAGTGTTATTTTGGTACTGTTAATATACTATTATGTTGTTATTAACAGTTGAATTTTTGTTTTTTATTTAAATTTTAGATAAAGTTTTAGCATATAACTTTTGTCCAAAGCAATAGTGATGGCCGCTTTCAAAGCACTGCTTCATGTATCTTTGAAACCCTCATGAATCTTTTATTTTGAATCAGTGGTTCGTAGCACATAATAAATTGACAAGGTCAGTAAACAGAGCTTTGTTACATCATTACTGTTTCAAAACATTTTGAAAACTCAATGGTTCACCACTTGGGGGCAATCTGTGTAATACCCTAAAATCCACATGAATCATGCGGGTTTATTTTGATCGTCCCCCAGTGGTAAATCATTGAACAGGTTTCATATTATTTTACCTGACCTCGGATCAGTAAGAGTTTTATTAATAGTCATTTAAATGAGACATTTGGAAAATAAGAAAGGAATAAAAGCAGTTGAAAATTCAAATGCTTTGAAACAGTGAACAATTTTGCGAAGCAATTGGTTCAGCTGTTTCAAAGTTTTAAAAAGCTGTTTTACCTATCACTAACAAGGCAAAGACCAGAAGGGGAAGCAGATTCACATAATGTAGCTACGTAACAAGGTAACAATGGTGGTAACAATCACTGGGGGAACTATTACATTTAACCATGGGGATTAACAAGGATGTGACACAGAGAGATGAACAGATGTAATAAAGAACACAAAATTCAACACACCAGGACTATAATGTAGCGGGCCTATTTTGTTTTTTTAAATTTGCATATATGTTAGAAAATATGTTAATATCATCTTTTACATAGGTCTCTGGGATATTTGGTTCTGATTGGTCAGTGACAACATCCCAAGGTATGTTATTCAGAGATAACACAAGTTCATCCGAATCCAGTTTGGACTGTGGGGGAAACTGGAGCACCCAGAGGAAACCCACATGCACACGGGGAGAACATGCAAACTCCACACAGAAATGCCAACTGACCAGCCAGGACTCAAACCTATGACCTTCTTGCTGTGAGGCGACAGTGCTAACTCCTGAGCCACAATGTCATCATTTTGACAATATTTTTTGTTTGATTTTTATTACATTTTATGGCAAGTAGCCATGTAATAACACACAATAAGTGGTATAATGTACATCCAGAGATAACCTCTGAATAGCACAGGTTTATCTGGGAACTTCGAATCACCTTGACCTTTAGTGAGTACGTTCAAATTGGTATACTTAAATCCACACACCATGTTTTTTGACTGTATCTGCCTGTTTGGCATCGTATTGTTAATAAATAATAAGTAGGTTAGTGTATACTCCATCAGCTGTTTACATTTCTTTCAGCTTTGCGTTTAATTAAAGAATTAATAAACTATTACAGCTCAGAACATTGTTTTGTGTTTTATCTTTATGTTTTGTGGCTAGCCGTGTAATACGTGGGATAAAATACTGGCGATAACACCCTCCTGGATGTATTTTATCCCTAACATAATCTAAACCGTATAGATTAGATTATTTTTTTCATTTTTCTTTTTAGTTTTAGTTTTTGCTTAGTTTCTTTAAAGAGTTATAAATAATTAATCTTGTTTGAAATTCTTGTTACATCCTGATAAAAGACAATAAATGAATTGGTCTGAAAATATGTGCTAGTTTTGTAAATTTAAGGAAGCAATTACCTTATTTTGTTTGGTTAATTCAAAGCAACCACAGCTACTGTGTAAAATAGAGCCATTTTATGTTACTGTTCTTCATCTATATCGTTGTGCTTTGTACTTTAACTCTATATTAAACATATTTCATTTTTTTCATCATGTGAGTGAGAAAATATAAAAAAAATCAGCCTGCGTCGACAGAGTTTGTGGAAAGATTATTGTATTTGTTCAGTGGCTAAAGCTAACGTTAGTTATAACATAAGTTACTTCGATGGCAATATTTACAGGATGAATTGCTGTAGGGTCAAGTCAGCTTTGCCCTGTGAGACGCTGTAAATTGGAGATGACATTTATGGTTCAGTATGCCACATACACTGTGTTACCCTGCTGCAAAATGAACTAAATTCAAGACCCGGGAAGCGAGCGGCCAGCTCACCGTGAATAATGACAAACAACCGTCTGCGTGTATGTGTGTGTGATTGAAGACTGGCAACTGATGGTTTATACAATAATTAAGTGTGTTTATTCCAGGGCCAGTGCCCATTTAGGGTGTCAGCATGGCACTCTGTAAAATGCAGCTGGCAGAGGAAAAGAGAAGGCACCGTGCCATCATCCATCTCTGAAGGAGGGAAAGAGAGCAGGGAAAATAGATGCAATGTTGGCTAAGAGAGGCATACGCCAATATTAGTCATCACTGCTCTATTGCAGACCAGACACAATGGATATGATGAACTGAGTTTGTCTGCATTTACGGAGTTATATTTAATGGCGACACTTGTGTTTAGCCTAAGTGCTATTTTAGGAAGTTTGGTTCATTTTTATAGAACGGTTTCATAACAAACACTTTTAAGCCCATAAATAAGTTTCTGAAGACAATTTCTCACTTTAGTTTCAGGAAAGACCCGTTCAGACCCATTTTTATTGTAATTAAATATGCTGAAGTAAATCCTTTTTTAAGTTTCTTTTCTCTGGTCCTTTTAATAGCCCCATTTGTTCCCCAGTTCAATAAACTGGATCATTTCTGAACCACATGTCCATATGTTAAATGCTATATTGTACTTATTCCCCTTTAAATATCATTGCTGTTGCCTGGAAACTATTTCTAAATGAGACAAAAACCTTCATAAATAGCTTTCTTACCTTTTAATGTTCGAAACACCATTTAGTATTCATATCAATGTAAACTAGCAATAAAAGGGTTTTGTTACTCAATGTGACCCTTTTTAATTACTGTAAGCTTTTAAAAAATAAATATTTTGCTAGCTTATGGTAAATTCTTTAAAAGTAACAAAAAAGACATTCATGAAGTTGGAAAAGAATAATATTTCATTTAAATTTTATTCTTGGGAACTTCCACAACATCATGAAAATAATTGTTTTCAAATGTGATAATCATAAAAAAATGTTTCTTGAGCACCAAATCATGCATATTCAAGTTTTTATAAAACGTTTTTCTAACCTAAATGTAATATCTTTCCAACATAGAAAACATTACAAAACATAGATGTCAAACTGTCACGAGTATGAGCTGGAGTACACAACAGACTCACTAGAGGGCACTCCAGTTATACATAGATCCAGCAGTCATTCACTCAGACTACACATCCCATTATGCTTTGTGCCAATACAGCTGATCTCATTCTGGACACCGACACACACAGCTGCAGATCGTTCACACTGATTACAGACACTATTTAAGCACTACAAACAAACACATTCATTGCTCTGTGTTGTTTAACGTAGGACATTATCTAGCTTGTTCTTGTTTTCTGTTTTTTATGTTTTGTCTTAGGACTGTTTTTGGATTAGAATTGTTTTCTGTCTCTCCTGACCTTTGCCTGTCTCTTGAGTCACTCAATGTAGTAGTGGGCAGAGCGAGGCTTCGTGAAACATTGAAACAGTCAAAGCAAATGTGTCAAGGCTTCAAAACATTTCAAAACCCGTCTCTATAAGGACACCTAGTGTCCAAGTACACCAAGAATTGCTCAAACAACTTCAACAAAGAAACAGTTATGCAAAAATTGGGAAATTATGTATAAAATGAATGCGTATATGTGTTTTGTCATAAAATCTACATTCATAAAAGGCACTAAGGCGCAATCCCAATTTTTTTTGTACCCCTACCCCTTCCCCTTAGCCCTTAAAACAGTGTAAAGGGGAAGGGCTTTAAATTTATTTGTTTTTGGTATTTATCATCAGGAAATCACTGAAGACATATATCATGTTATCATAACAATATAATGTGGCAATAAGATTATAACTGTACTGTGCATTTACACAGTGGTCATGTTCATCTATGTAAACACACGAAAACAGCATTAACATTATAGCAGACACTGTAAAAAGCTCAATCTCAGCCACTAGACATTTTCTGACAGGGTATTCGAGTGTCATCGAGTGTCAGAATGTTGTAGGACTGGTTTACAGGAGTTATTATTAAGGATTATAGATAGCGAAATTTAGCAGTTTTTATTTTACCGTTTTTTTTAAAAGCTTAAAAATAAAACATGAACGCCATTATGAATGTATTAAAACATATACTTGTTTGTTGTAAAAGTTCATAATAATGACAAAAAATAAAAATTTGTGCATCTCATTACTTCCGGGTGCAGCTATGCTGCCATTGTGGCTGGTGTATTCTGAGACATTTTCTTACCCCTTTGGTTTCGAGCGTGGTCCTGAAAAATCTTTGTTCGAAAGGGTATATATAGCCCTTCCCCTTAGTCCTACGCCTTCACGCTAAAGAGAATTGGGATAAGGGGTAGAATTGGGATTGGGCCTAAGTCACAATTTCTGAATGCTTCAAACTCTGGTCACTCGCAGCACATTTGCACTATGTCTGCGCACAGTCCACTAGGCTATGATAGATTGTGGTTTGTTTCAGACCCTATCAATCAAAGACAGATTCGCCAGGTCTCGGAAAGCTTGTGAAGTTACCAATCCTTTGAATCACTTTAGTTTAGGCACCTGGATGTTTCAAAACATTTCGGAGCAGTGTTTCGAAACATCTGCGGTTTGGGATCTCGCCACAGTGTCGAAACATCAGTTTCACATTAGCCAATCCCTAGATTACCATTGTCATCACTGTTTTCCTCCTGTTTTGACCCCTGCCTGCTGACCAATCTCTATTAAATAAGGCTGCACATGGAATTTCACCTCTGTTGCCAAGCCCCTTTGTTGCCAAGTGTTTTTGTTGATGAACCTGAGCAAAATAATGCTCATATTTATATTTTAAAAGTAACTGTACTTATTGTTATTTAAAACAGCACATTTGCAATTTTGCTGGTAGAGTATTTACAAAAACAGCTCTCTTGATCTTGTTTAAAAGGAATTCTTTATAAGTGACCTTTAAACAAAGGCTAGCTTACAGCTACTGAAAGATTACAACATTCAATTTGGATGGAAATTACTCATGATTGACAAAAAAGAATAAACTTAAAAACAGAACAATTTCAGACTCAATATTTACACAGAGTGAAGGGAACTCAACTGGGGTTAACCAAGAAATAGAAACCCATGCTGGATCTGGAACAGCAGAGTCATTGGCACTTATCCACAAATTGAAATCTGCTCTGCTCATATACAGTACTCTGCTTGCAAGAAGGGCACCTTAGAGCATGAGGGCAAGGAGGCAGTGGCATGGGCCAAATAGTCATCCCACCAGCGAACGTCCCTGATGTCTCTGAGTCCCTCACCACTCCATCAGCACAGTCATTAGCCAGCACATACATGATGGGACACACCAAAACATCACCAAAATTTAACACAGACAAAAAAAAACTGTGTTGCCGGTTCATGTCTGGTACCATCTGGACCAAAAAGCTGCCCCTAAACACACCAAATGAATAGCAGTCAACTGAAATGAGAGCGCACGAGTTTTGCACCTGCATGAAAGGATGTGTCTTTCTGCACCTACAGATGGCAGTAATCTGTGTTCTCCTTCTACAAAGGGAAACCAGAAGATGAAATGTGACAACAAATAAACAAAGCAGCGTTTAGTACCATATTCACAGTAATTGTCACTCACCACAGAGGGATTTGCTCTGATAATCTAATAATTCATGTTGTTTAATAATATTTGAGAAATGTAGTAAAATTATAGTCTGTTTCTTTGTGTTCCCTCTTAACTGATTGTTTACTTGGTTGCATCCCTTCAGGTTGTTCTCAGTGTATTGCAGACCTTTTCTTTTTTATTGCAAGCTTCTATAAATTTTGCATCATTAGCCAGATTTTGCATTAACTTCAGTGATTGCAGAATCACAAAATTCATGAGGGACTGTTCAACACAACAGCAGCCTTTTAAATCAGTAAAAGTCAGGGAAATTCAAGGAATTTGATATTTGTCCTAGAATGAGATCATTGGGCCTTGATGATTGCTCCTCCAGAGTTTTACTAGTCTGTGTGTTCCCAGTTCCTATCACGCAAGTCAGCGTCTTCTTATCCTCTTCCTGATAATGACAATAAATAGCAGTAAGCCTTTGACATAACTCTATAAGAGTCTCAGTAGTTTTCACGTCTCACCTTATTGCCATTTACCACAGCATTCTGCAATAAATACCAGTTTGAACCTATTGACCTTTAGCCCCCAGTCTCATATCATGACTAAAGACCAGTCCAAAGTATCATAAATCCAACTGAATATTCACTCCAATACCCCACTGACCTGCGCCTTTCTCAGACACAAGTTTAGAGGAATAGTTTAGTTTAGAAGAGTTCCTCAAGCTCTCCAATCTGGTTTCCTGAAATGATGGCACCCTGAAGACCATCTTGGTGAGTGGGTTAAATTATCCACTTTCTTCAAGTGGGTAGCAGTGGGATGAAGCACCTGTGTTATTGTTTTTTTAATTTTGTTTTTCATATGGTTGTGTTAACCCATGCTTCATAAAATAAAGTTTGCCTTACATTGATTTGTCTTGCCTGTACACTAGAATGCTGTGAGAAACATGTGATGTGCCATAACCCCATTCAGATTACATAGTTTTTATTGTCAGTTTATGTCAGATTAGGCAACTTTTGACAAGATAAACTCTTGATGTGTTGTCGGTAACAATTATGCCAGGCTACACGTTGTTTTTATGATTAATCATTGTGTCTCATCTGTATTTGAAGAAGTCTGTATTTGTCTGTCGAGTGTTTCTCACAAATGGCAGTTTTT
Organism: Danio tinwini; assembly: GCA_903798205.1. Classification (NCBI taxonomy): domain Eukaryota; kingdom Metazoa; phylum Chordata; class Actinopteri; order Cypriniformes; family Danionidae; genus Danio; species Danio tinwini. The sequence continues at coordinate 496,558 of CAIGQZ010032553.1, read as the reverse complement.
TCCCATATGTTCATGCGTGTGTGCGTGCGTGCGTGTGTGTGTGTGTGTGTGTGTGTGTGTGGGTGTGTGTGTGTGTGTGTGTGTGTGTGTGTGTTTGTTTTCTGAATGAAAACATCTCAGGTTAAACGATGCATAGACACTGACACTATGGGAACCCTATTTGATTATTGAAGTCCTGAAGCACATGTGTAATAACAGCGATGCTTGATTTCATACCAGGAAGCTTTATATAGCCTGGGCTTGCCATACAGATTCAACTTCAACTTTGTTGAAACAAGCATACAGGCATGCAAGGAGTATGACAACTAGATGCAACATCTCATTCTCCTTGTGGAACCATGGTTACAGTCATAACCTGGGATGTTCCCTTTCAGATAATTCTGATGCTGTGTTGAACCAATGCTATGGGAATGCAATCCCAACAATGCCATACTGTCAAGTGCCTCAGTGATATGTCTGCTTCAAGGCACTAAATGTTAGACCCTGGAGAGGTATCTACATCCAGTTGATACAACTGGGTGAAGGTGTGAGGGGTAGACCACCTGCTGCATTGCATATATCGGACAAGCAATATTGCAGATCCCATGTCCCATGTGAGGCAAAGAGCCATGGAGAAAATGCACCACCTGGGGGTTTCTCGCTTATCTATCAAACTGATAGGCTTATAAAGTGCAAAATAAACTTTCAAAGTCGAGGGAGTTAGCTTTATAAAGGAACGCTGCTGTTGGAAATCCAGAATTGCATCAATAAGGCAGTTCATTGGATCTAGGTGGTTGGCAGTGTACTGAAGTGAAAACAGCTTCCACATTGTGACATAGTCTCCTTTGGCGGGAGCTCTGGAGCTGAGTATGTTCTGAACAACTTGGGTTGACAGATCAAAACTCACATGGTTCCCCCCTCAGTGGCCACATCCACATCCACAATCCAGCCACACTCAGTTTCTCGATAGGGGTAAGAACAGCATCTTGATGTTGAACTGCCATGCCCAATCACTAAGCCAGGATTAGCCAGTCACTGAGATAGTTGAGTATTTGTATTCCCTGAATACCTAGCAGAGCCAGTGCCAAATAGATAACCTTTATAAAGGTGCGAGGAGAGAGTTTTAGAGAGTTTTTAATGGGAGAACCAAGATACTGGTATGTTTCATCCCAATAGCAAACCTCAGGAGTGTTAAATAGAGTGTCAGAAGTAACCCCCTTTTTTTAGGAATGAAGAAGTATTGGCTGTAAAAGCTTCAATCTTTCCCTAGGGCCCTTTGCTCAAGAGAGAATCCACTTCTTGTTTCATCACTAGAACTTGGTCAGGTTTCATTACAATTTGAAGTACACTGCTGAAGTGAATTTTTTTATAATGAGCAGGCCCCTTCCTCAGTCCCAAGAGCTGCCAGCTCCACCAATAATAGCCATGCCATCCTGACTATTCATCTCTCTTTTTTCCACCATCCATGGCTCCACCTCTGTTTGAAGGGTCTCTAGCTCCATCCTGTTCCACCCTCCATGGTTTCAAAGTTAGTTCTCATCTACTCCTTTCTCACAGAGGCAGTTTGAGTGCTGGTTTGGAACTGGAGACTAGTTCCAGATTTGTTCTTTGTCATTTGACACCCAAAGCACTTGCGTTGATCTAGAAATGGTGTGTTTTGAAGTAGCACCAAAACATTTCTGGTCTAGCAGAAACGTTTGCATCAGGGGTTGAGGACAAAGTTACTGTAGCCATGAAGCAAACAGAAATGTTGTGAGTGCCATATTTCAAAATAGCTGCAGTATGCAATGCTAAATACGCACTACGGGTTTAAAATATCTGTTTATTTAAATTATGGCATTCTCACATGTATTTTCTATCTATATAATGTATGCGATGCTGCATGAACAAGTTATTATTGCTCATATTTCTTGATGCATGTAATTATATCAGACTCAGAAATGACTGGAAAAGCAAAGCAGTTCTTAGAACTCTCACCAGATGAACCAGTTCCAAACTGACAATACTCCTGGCACCAAACTAGCACTTGGTTTATGCTGGTGCAAAAGGGGTAATCTTGGTTCCAGTCTTAGCTCTAGTGTTGTCTCTGTTCACCAGCTCCTTCACTGATTTCTCATTCACTGTGCTCTCTCAATGATGCAAATCCTTCCTTCTTACAGACTCTCAAACATTAAATTAATTAATTAATACATACATTCATACATAGATAAAAAGTCATATATTTATATATATATATATAACAAACATCAAAAATGTATCACAGTTGCATCCAGTGACACTGGGAAAGACTTCAGTATGTCAATCCTATGCTTTGGGAAATGGGTAAATAGAAATATCCCATAAACTTCCTTAGCTTTGTAATACATCATAAATACATACAGTAGACATACAGTATTTCTTTTTATATACTGCATGCAGCATAATCCAAACACTGAATAAAAAAAGGATGCATGTGCATTTGATCCTGCAACATAAACCCATCTGAAAGCTTAAAATCAATTGAGAATCAATACACAGCACTCGTCTTTCATCACTGCCTATTTTTTCACTCCAAGCTGCTTGATTTAATTTATGTGGCAGCAAGAGCTACACAACAAACATCTCCTTTAAACATACAGCATGCTGCTCCGATAGATCACTGTAAAGTTTTCAAATTTGAGATCAGAAATGCATCTCTGTCTGAAACTGCGCTGTACTTAATCGCCTGTCTGAGAATCTGATCTGACAGGATGTGTTGTGATGGTGGTGTTGGCGGTACGTGACTAAGCTTGTTGTGTGTGTTGACCAGTTGATCCCACTAGCTGAGCTCCAATTTAAACAGTGCTCACTCGGCTGGACTGAACCAGAACACATTATCTGAATCTCTTACTCTGTGCCGTGTTCTCCGTCCTTCAACATTCTTAAATTCTCCATAACTTTTCTCAATTGTTTTTGTCTTATGTCTTAGATTGTGGGTTTTTGTTTATGTTATAGTTAAAATTTGTGCTTTTCCCTTGTCTGGAGAATCAGGTTCTCCTATGCTTGCCTGCCCTCATTTTCTTCACTCTCTTCTTCTCGACCTGTCTCTTTTGGTTTGAATATCTGTTCAGCGCAGGGATAGGAACTAAACTGAGCTGCAGTGTTCTGCAAAGCTGGTGGTATTCTAAAAATTTAATGCCTCATGAATAGTAGGTGACTTTTTTTCTTTCTGTGTCCTTCTTCGGTTAATGCTTTTGAGAAAGTGTGGCATGGTAAATATCTGGTGGTGAAATAAAAGGCAATTGTAGTGCTGTATATATTTTCAAGTTATAAAAATGTATTTCTGTTGAAAGTCTTGATTCTGATTGGCTTGAAGGTGTGCAATAAAATTGTTGAATGCACTTCCTGTTACTATTGTTAACTGAAAATATAGTTTTTACCCATTCAGTCAAATATTGCACAATTATTATGTTAAAATAGTATTAAAGTATTAAATAAAAAAATGGATGAAAAGTACAATACATCAATATGCAAAAAAAATACAAAAGCATTACAAAAATATTATATTTTATTTATAGAGTAGGGATGGATGGATTTTACTTAACAAAAAACTATGGAATTTGAAGAAAAAGGCCTAGGATAGACTTTGACACATTCTTGCCCTGTAAAGATTTGGGGATGAAGGAGATGAGGTGAGGACCCAAATGCAGGAAATGAAAATGATTTTAGTTAACAAAAGGAAAACAAAACTTAAAACTCCCCATTGGTGAAAAAACATGGTAAGCTACACACTTTATGATACTACACAGGACTTGGCATTACAAACTTCACAGCGTCCTCAATGACGGCACATGAGCACTGAATTAACGACGATGAACCAGCATAGAACAGAACACACAAGGAGAATAAATAGAGAAGGCAAACCAATGAACATACAAGCGGAAAACAAGATAACAAGGTGGGTGGAGTAAAACGACAAAAGGGTGGAGTTAAGCACTGTGAGATTTTTTATAATCCTGAACAATTGTAGCATGTCAGACTGCACGAACATGGCTCTCATGTCACACTTCAGCCATCATAAAGTCAGACTGGAAGACAATAAAGATGCACCAAACAAGAAAGAAAACACTCCTGGAGTTTGACATCATCCACCTGCGACACTTTGACTTTCACTATCACGCGTTCTGAAATGATTCCTCACATCAAATGTAAACAAACTGTAGCGGCAATTTTGCACACAGCATGTCTCTATAGTAAAACCAGGAAGAAAACTTGACATTTCCCCGCGGTCATTTGAATTGACGCATGAATCGCGTCATCAAATTCGGAGCTCCTATTGGTTCTTGGATTGATGCTCAACGCAGCTGTTGTCACACTGCAGGAAAGTGTCTGAAATCTTCTGATACTGCCAGAACTTCATCAGAGAGAAAATCTGATCGCAACAGGCACAAAGCGGCTGTCTGTGAACATGTCAAACTAACGATCAAAGACCACAGATTTTAGCCCAGGATTTCAGGAATCTTTTAGGATTTCCCAAATTTGTCTCAGATGACAAAATCGCGGCTGAAATCTCACAGTGTGAGTAGGGCTTTAAACAAATTAGCACATGGTAGAAACAACACAACACAAGCCATACACTTACATCAAATCACATTTATTGGCACATTATCAGCAGCACATGTGCTATGATGAGTAAAAAGCTTAGGTGCTGGCTCCAGACAGTGCAAAATACAACAAAATACAATGACGGTGCAAAATACAACAACATACTGCAAAAAAACAAGACAATATACAATTGGCAATGTTGACAGTAATACGTAGAAGACAATGAATAGGTGTACACAGTCTGACTGTTGGTGGAAAATTGTTGTATGCAATATTGTTTTAAGTAGGGATTGGTTAAAATGCAGTGCATGCTACATCTTGATGGTATGCAGTGAGGGGTATGGAAAGAGTTTGTGTGAGGTGTGTCAAGTGTTCATTAGCCTGATAGTCTGGACTGTCATACAAACTGTACTAGAGCATGCAGGCAAGGAGAGAACTCATTGACCGCGTGCTCACATGAAACAAGACACTAAAGCACATGAAACCACATGCTACACAACACAAACACAACAGAATGCAAGACACAAGCACATGATTAATAAAGATACTTACCGTGCGCTCACATATGCGTCGTGAATGTTCACTCCCAGCGACATCCGAAACAGAAACCAACTAGACCGAGACGCTGAGAATGAACATCATGCCACAGACAAAACAAACGCAGACACCAGGGGTCTGTTCTTCGTATGTGGATTACTCAGTTAGCTGGATTTGGTTATTGACGATTTAACACGATCCAGGATTGTTTTGTTCTTCAAAACTTGTCCGAAAGTTGTTGTCATAGCAACAGTTCTGGTAGCTCAATCCTGCTAGGGAGCAGGCTCATTTCATATAAACAGGATTAGATCGGGTCAGAAGTTTAAAAATATATATTAATAAAACTTATACAATCTGCACTCCCAAATAAAAGTACAAACACTGCCACCTGGTGGTTTAAAGAGAAAATTTATTGATATGAACTTTTTAAATACAAACACGTACAATTGCAACCAGGATGCCGCTCTTACAATGACAAGGACAGACAATGATGAGAAAGATGAGTGCTCGACCTGAGAAAACTCGAGCTAAGCACAACATACAAGACATGACAGGAATAGTGCCTGGTTTCTGCCACCAAAACAAGAATTAACAAAACTGGAGCGGCAGAAGGGGCATCACAGTGGCATGGTGGATAGCACAATCACCTCACAGCAAGAAGGTCACTGGTTCGAGCCTCAGCTGGGTCAGTTGACATATCTGTGTGGAGTTTGCATGTTCTCCCTGTGTTTACGTGGGTTTCCTCCAGGTGCTCCGGTTTTCCCCACAAGTCTAAAGATATGTGCTATAGGTGAATTGGGTAAGCTAAATTGTCCGTAGTGTAAGAGTGTGAATGACTGTGTATGGATGTTTCCCAGTGATGGGTTGCAGCTGGAAGGGCATCTGCTGCGTTAAACTGGATAAGCTGGCGGTTCATTCCGCTGTGGTGACCCGAGATTAATAAAGGCACTAAGCCGAAAAGAAAATGAATGGAGAGGCAGAATCCTGACATGCTCTCTTTCCTGAACTTTCCTTTTCTCTGGTATTGATAAATACTTAGGTGTAACTGGTAACAAGGTTTTGTACAATATTTTTGATAACTTTTGATTAAATCCCAACAGATGAGTAAATCTTTAAGTCACTGGTTAACGTTAACAAAAGAGCCATTCATTGCTCTCATTTAAAGAGAAGGACTAAATGTCTCTGGGTCGCAAGTCTGTATCCAGACCGGTCCGTAGTGCAGAGCTCTCAAGCTCAACACTATGTATAATTTGGACTTCCATCTATACTTGTAGATTTTTCTTTGAGTAATTGATGTTGTGCATTTACTTCTGTATTGGCTTTTATTGTCTGATTCTGTAATTGGCGTGATACACTTTCATCTGGAAAACAAAGTGTTTAGATTTGATTCATTCTGTATTCTCCTGAAATCTTTTATATCCAGTAGATTATGTGGAGGCTGGTGCTACCTTGTTCTACCTTGTCCAAACAAATTGCACGACACTGTTTGGAGCAGTTGGCACTTCAGCTTAGAGACTATTCGATTTTGCATTATCGCTGGTTTATCAAGTTGTATGGAGTTGACTAAATTAACTACACTTTTAGTATGAGTGAGCAGAAGGCAACCGGACTAATTGGGTATTAGTTAACCCTGCATCCTCTGACTAACATCAGAATGTCGAGATTCTATCTGTGAGAAACACATAAATCCCTGGGTGTGAAAACTGTGTGGCATTGAGTCCCTAATAAACGTACAACTGAAGAGTATGGAATCAGATAAAAATTAAAACTCTAAATTGATTCATGAACAACAATTGTTCACCTTAGAATTATAAGGTTCTATTTGACATTTTTTGTTAGAATTGAGTTATATCATGGGATGTTTTTTTATAAGTTGTTTACATTTTAAGACTTTTTATTTTAAAAACAAATGTTACACACATACTGTTTGCTATGGATTGCAAAAACTTTGAAGCTCAATATCTCAAAATCATTCAGAAAGCAGATAGAACCTTATAATTCCAAGGTGACAAAATGTAACCTATTCCGAATTAGAAATACAGTCTAAACTTGATGGTCGCTTAAAATTAGAGTCAGATTGAATTCTGAGCTGAAAGCAAATTTAAATAAATTGTATCTTACATGAATTTAACCTTCGACCATTTATCAGATCGGGCCGATACAATGGAATCTTACAATAGTATTAAATATGTGAAGTTTATTTATAAACGAATTTCACGAGGATCACGTGCTTATGATCAGACGACTCCTAAGCTACTATAAATGCCTTAGGTTTTATACCACAGTCATCTTCGTTTTGAAGAATCTCCCCTTCCACCCCTTCTTTCCTAGATGGGTGGCACAGTGGCCCAGTGGTTAGCACTGTTGCCTCACAGCAAGAACATATTTGGTTTGGTCATTACCAAACCAGCCAACGTTTCTGTGCGAAGTTTGCACATTCTCTCCGTCCTCGCATGGGTTTCCCCCGGTTTCCTCCCACCGTCCAAAAACATGCAACTTAAGTTAATTAATTAATCCAAATCAGCACCATAGACATGCACTTAGTAAGTAGCTATCTCTTAAGAGCAATCTCTAACTGTTTATTAGCTTCTACCTGAGCTCAAACTTTCCTCTAGCCTTGCAATGGGAGGGAGCCCCATGCTCCAGGATCTATTGAGCTCAGGGCTTTCTCCCTGGACAGCATGCCAAACTAATTTTAAAATCAATCATCAGCTAAGTGTAAACTCTTGAAAGTATATTTATATTTTTTAAATAAAAACAAATATTAATAATATTAACATGACAGAAATCTGTAATAATAAGGTATGCTTTTATTTAATTTTTACATGTTGCACTGGCCCACAACCTTTGATATGGAGCCATTTATTTTATTTTGATGTTTGAAGTCTTTGTGTTTTTCAACACAGTTTACTTCCATAGGCAGACTCAATACATGTGAAATATTAAAGCCGTCCTGCCATGATCCATTTAAGCTTAATCTTTTTTATATAACATACACAGTAGGAAGCCCACATCCCCTGCTGCGTTTAGGTATTACTGGCCGATCAAACGTAACAATACAAAACCACAAGTATGCTTTCTTTGTCATCATATACCTTCTGTGTCCCAGAATCAATTTCAGCAGTAAGGATTGTTGTGCAAAAGTCTTTGCAGTTTTATATAAACCAATCTTTTAATATGTACCATTATAAACTGAGCATCATAATGCCATTCCAGAATAACTGATATCAGTCTCATGCCATTGAACACCGCTGAGCTCTTTTCTCCTGAGCATTTCTCTGCTGTCGCTATGATTCAAAGCAAGACTGAAGATGCTTCAGACCTCTGGACAGACCATTACAAAATGTCTATCAGCAAAAAGCTAAATGCGGTCTTGAGGTCTGATGTTTTGGCTCAATGATCCAGACAATAGCCAGTTGTAGAGGAGTCCGCAGGAATCTTGAAGTAAACAGTCTGATGTCGGACATGCTTTAGCTTTTTCCCATGGAGGTCACAGTAAAATGCTATTACTTTTTTAAAGAGGGTAAAGATCTGCCTTGTGGCCTTAATTCTGCTTAATGGAACTCCTATTGTGTTTGTTAAAATACTAGACTGAGGATTAAAGGTAATGAATTATTGATGCCTGGTATTTAAGTGTCTTAGGCTGGGTGACTGGGATTTTCCAAGCACAAACATATACTGTACATGTCCCTGGGTTTGATTTGACATTTCATTTTGATTTAATAAAAAAAAAAAAGAATAATTTATCATTGTTTTGTAAGGTTCAATTTAAAACTGTTGTGTTCTTTCATTTATTTTACTCACTTATCTTTGTTAACCTTTTCCAGACTTTTAGTTTTAAAAAGAGAGTTAAAGGGCACCTGTTTTACCCCTTTACAAGAGTAAGATAAGTTTTTGGTGTCTCCAGAATGTGTCTGTAAAGTTTCAGCTGAAAACACCCATCAATTTATATATTATAGCCTCCAGAATTTGCCCATTTTTATTTATTAGTAGTGTAGCTGGTTTTGTAGCATGCAGCTTTTAATAAAAATGAGCTGCTTTTCCCCGCCCACCGTTTCTTTGTGCGTGTCTGCTTCTTTTCATGCATTGCATCAGATAAACAGCACAGTGACAGACACAGACTCAGATGAAGCTGAAATACAGCTCATTCGTCAAATATACTAAGTAAGTTTGTTTTATGAATTTGTGTAACTAGTTATGTAACTAGCAGAATTGATGGGCCACGGTGAGGATAAGGGAGCATAGAATCAAGGTGAAACTGATGAGTTGGAGCTTTGAGGCTGGAGGATATCCAAAAAAACATAATTATCCCCACCAGATGGAACTGGTTGAGGGTAAGCTGAGAGACTAACAGGGGCCAGTTGTGACTGCGCTGAAAGACTGTCTGATGTCTGGAGAGGAGATGGGAGACAGATTAACTGGGGCCCTCTTTGAGATTGGAGGTGAGGAGCTATCTGATGAAGAAGAGCTAAGCGAAACCAGTGAAGATTCAGGGAGCTAAGAAGATGAAGAGCTGGGAAGGATCAGCCAGGATGGGAGAAACCAGTCATCCTCTATAGTCAAAAATAAAGTAAAAAAACATATAAGTCCATTGACAGCTCACTCTCAGTGGTGGGAGTGTGGGTGGGGATTCAATTCATGGCTGTGATCTACACAAGCACTCTCTTTGTGATGCACAATGCTGTAGCTCATGCAAATAGCCAGACTTGTTTTAAGACTCTGGGGCGATGGTCCAATTTGAATCTTGTGTTGGCAATGGTTAATCACGTCAAAGTGTTTTTGCAGTGTTATGGAATGTAGACTCTGACAACAGGTAACAAGATTTTATTGAAGTTCACTGAATTCAAAGAATGTAGATTCTTACAACAGGTATAAAGATTGTATTAAAGATTGCTGAATTCATGAAATGTAGACCCTGTCAACAGGTAACAAGATTTTATTGAAGATCCCTGAATTCACTCTGTGTATCTTAGGTCTCTGGATATTGTGGGGCTGTCTTGGCTGACATGTCTCTACAATATTGCATGGAGGTCGGGGACAGTACCTCTGGACCAGGCAACTGGGGTGGTGGTTCCCATTTTTAAGAAGGGGGACCAGAGAGTGTGCTCCAACTATAGGGGATCACACTCCTCAGCCTCCCTGGGAAAGTCTATGCCAGGGTAATGGAGAGAAGGCTCCTGCGATGGTTGAACCTAAGATCCAGGAGGAACAGTGCAGTACACTGGACCAGCTCTATACCTTCACATGTGTTTTGTGGACTTGTAGAAGGCATTCAACTGTGTCCCTCGTGCCATTCCATGAATGGTGCTCTGGGAGTATGAGGTCAGAGGTGCTCTGTTAAGGGCTGTCTTGTCCCTGTATGAACAGAGTAGGAGTTTGGTTTGCGTTGCCGACAGTAAGTAAGACTTGTTTCCAGTGCATGTTGGACTCCTGCAGGGCTGCCCTTTGTCACCTATTTTGTTCATAAGTTCTATGGGCAAAATTTCAAAGTGCAGGCTTGGGCTGGAGGTGGTATAGTTCGGCGACCACATGATTTCATCTCTGTTATTCGCAGATGATGTTGTTCTGTTGACTTTATCGAACATGGGCCTTCAGCATGCACTGGGGTGGTTTGCTGCTGAGTGTGATGTGGCTGGGATGAAAATCAGCACCTACAAGTCCAAGGACATGGTGCTCCACCGGAAAAAGGTGGTTTGCTAACTCCAGGTTGGAGGAAAGTCCTTACCCTAGGTGGAAAAGTTCAAGTATCTTGGGGTTTTGTTAACGGGTGAGGGAAGGATGGAACATGAGATTGACAGGCGGACTGATGCAGCGGCAGCAGTAATGCGGTCAATGTATTGGTCCGATGTGGTAAAGAAGGAGCTGAGCCATAAGGCAACGCTCTCGATTTACTGGTCAATCTACGTTCCTACTCTCCCCTATGGTCATGAGCTTTGGGCTATGACAGAAAGGACAAGAGCTCAGATACAAGTGGCCGAAATGAGCTTCTTTTGCAGGGTAGCAGAGTCACCTGGGAGGAGCTTAGAGTAGAGCCACTGCTCCTCTACATCCAGAGAAGTCAACTGAGGTGGCTCGGGTATAGAGATAACCGGCTGCAGAGTATAAGTGCTACAAGGTAGTACTGGGAAAAAAGTCATTGCTGCGGTGTTGTAGGGATGAATAAAATTCGGTGGAGCGTCTCTGTTTAGCAGAGGTGCGATGGTAGTCAAAAAGGTAAGTTACACTTCTGCATAAACGTTTAATCACTTGGTAGTGTTGGGAAGTGTATCAGTAATGAATGACTGGGTGGAAGTGTATATGGCTCGGCTGAGCGTCACTGCTGTGGCAGTGGTGTAGAGGGGAAAGAA
>CAIGQZ010032553.1:454010-485122 GCA_903798205.1 Danio tinwini | reverse complement strand
TGAGCGTCACTGCTGTGGCAGTGGTGTGGAGGGGGAATGATGCTCGGCTGAGCGTCTCTGCTGCTGCAGAGGTGTGATGGAAGTCAGTATAGGGAGGAAAGTACACCTCTGGAAATATATATGATGGCAGATTGGGGAGTTGGGTGAACTCCCGCCGAAATGTTGGTTCCGATCTCTTATACTAAGGGTGTGAGCTTAGCTAGGCTAACAGAGTTGATGTGACGATGTAATGAGTGGGTGGGTAGTGTGAAGATATGTGTACCCTTTGCGGCTGGATTATTGCAGGGAGTGTAATGGAAAGAATATATAAAAATAAGGAAATGTGAAGGGGAAGAGAAGAAGAGGAAGGTAGTTAGAAGAGTTTTTGAAGATAGGCGGGAGTTTGTGGAAAACAGATGGATTTATATTGCTTCGAATTTATAAGTGTTGATGTTGGCTACTGAGAGTCAGCTGGGCTTCTCTAAGGTGATATTGGCTGAGGCAAATGTATGAATTGAAGGTGTTGGAGGACCAACGATCGAGAGTTTGTATCTGTTGTTGGGAGAGGCCGTTGTGAGCTGCTGTGGTGGCTGCTCCTATCCTGAATGAGTGTGTAGAGAATGGTTCTGGGGGAAAGCTTGAAATGCGGAGAACTTCTTTTAGGTGGTTTTGGAACCAAAAACGGGTTACTGGACAGTTAGCGTCGTCAGTAAAAAGTGAGGAGAGGGGGTTTTGAGCTTGTGATCTTCTGTAGTGTAAGAATGCTGAGTGGGTTTGGAATGGGTGTGTGGGTGAGGGGATGTAAAAAATATATATGGAATGTCCTTTACATAGCTGATCTGTTTTACTTTGCTTAATAAAGAAAGCCAGAGTTTCTTTATCTAGCAAGGTTAGATTGGATATGGTGGGGTGGATTGTGGGGTTGAAATGAGATGTTATGATTAGTTCGGAACATCTCAGAAATCCAAAAAAAGGCTAGTGTGAACATGGCATCGAGAGTGCGGGCTGTATGAGTGGAAATATATCCTTTGCGAAGGGTGTGAATGCATTTAGTGAGGATGTTGAGTGTAATGGGCTGTCTGGTGTCCGGGGGGGATGGGTGGGTTTTTTGTATGCCTTTGATGAGGAGGGTGGATTGTGAATTTATGATGGAATCTGAGGGGAACCCATATATCAATTTGTGAAAAAACTGGATGCCACTTAGATAGCTTCTAATGGAACTGGCTTGTATGTTTTTTGAGACATGTAAATGAGCAATGAATGAGGTGATGGAGAGAAGGGAAAAGTCTGGAAAAGGTGTATTAAACACAGAGTGAAAGTATTTAAAAGCGTTCCATGCTGTGAGATGAGATTGCAGAGTCCTGGGAGCAACTGCCTGGAGGATGAGAGAAATGGATGATTTCCGGAGGTGGTATAGAGGGTGGTTTAAGGCAATATCATCTCTGAATAGTGAGGAACAGGTGTTAGATGGGGGTCCGCTTCTGGCGCCAATAGCCGAAACTTCGGAGAGAATCTGATTCCTTGTGGTTGAAGAGATAGGGGGAGGTTCCAAAACCAGAGCGTTAGGCGGCTTAGGGAGAGGGGTGGCTGTGAAAATTGTGTAGGGGGGGGGGGCGTGCAGAGGAAACTGGTGCGAGGAGGGAAGGAATCTGAGTTGGGCCTGTGCTGGTGTGTGCTGTAGGGAGTGAATGAAGAAAAGAGGGATGGATAGGATGAGTTGTCTGAGAGAGGGATGGTTGGTTTGAAGGTATAGGATGGGAAGTGGGAGGTAGAGGAGGCATAGAAAAAGGTTGATGAAGGGTGGGAGGAGCGGAAATATTAGACTGGATAGGGTTAGAAGAGGTAGGAGGAATTTGGGGACTAGTAGAAGAACTGGAGGGAGGGGCGGGAGGCCAAGAGAAAGAGGGGGGAAAAAGTTGAGAAGAGCATTGAAAGGAAGTGGGGAGTCCTTGGTTAGAGTCCTGGTGGAGTGACGTAGTTGGGGGTGGCTGGGAGTCTTGGGGGTGTGGTCTTGGAGGTGATCTGCTGGATACGTGTTTTGTTTTGGATTTTCTTTTTCCTGGTTGGGTGCGGGTGGGTTGAGGATAGGGGGTGTGTCGGGCGCTGGTTGTCCGGGGGTTGGGTCTTGAATGGGGGTTGATTGATGGGTGGGAGTCCGAAGTGGCGTTGGTGTACAGTTTGAGTAGTTCCTGTTTATTGAGGGTCCTGGGTGCGTGAATGCCGAGGTCTGCTAGGTGTTTGTGGAATTCCGGTACAGTGATTCTTGAGGTTGGGCGGATGAAGGATGAAGCGGAAGCAAATGATGAGGTAGGAGATGCGTTTTGCTGTCTGTATGTGGGTGGAGATGTATGAAGAAGCCTGGAGTTTGAACGAGTGGTGCGCCAGCCTCTTGTAGCGTCTTCTGGCTCTGTTTGAGGGTTTGGTCGTGCTGTAGAAAAATCGAGTGCTGCGATCTCATCTGTAAAGGTGGAATGATCTGGTGAGTGATCTTCTGGGTTATGGCTGGGATTGTTGTTGTTGCCGCTGTTGATGTTATTGTTGGTGTCCATTTTGATAAGGTAGTAGCTGCAGTGTTGTTATGGCTGAAGAAGTGGAAGTATAGTTGATTACTTTGTTTATGTTGAAGCTTTGGTTGCAGCAGTTGTTGTAGAAGGTAGCTTTAGCTGTAGCCGTAGATCTTTGGCAGTTGTTGGGGCTGACAAAGTAGTTGTAGCAGTAGCAAGTAGCAGTAGCAAGTAGTAGTAGCAAGTAGCAGTAGCAAGTAGCAGTAGCAGTAGCAAGTAGCAGTAGCAAGTAGCAGTAGCAAGTAGCAGTATCAAGATGCAGTAGCAAGATGCCGTAGCAGTAGCAAGTAGCAGCTGGTGCCGAGCAGTGTGTTCTTCAAACGAAGATGACTGTAGTAAGAAACCCTGGCTCTTTATAGTGGGTTAGGAATCGTCTGATAGGTTGGTCATACATGATTAATGCATGACCAGCTGTGTTCAATCATAATCACGTGATCCTCTCAAAATTTGTTTATAAATAAACCTCACTTATTGAAGATCGCTGATTCATGTTAGTGAACCAAATCATTTATTGCATACGAATATAGTAGGACTCTGATATAGTCTTCTGTTTGCAAGTTTGGGATGTTGATGATAAGAATGTGGTCACATGAGATCAAGGACTGGAATGAAGAGCACTTCAGGGAAGAAGAACCTGCATAGAAGTCATTTGTAGGAAATACAGTTAGACAAGGAAAGATGTCATATAAAATGCTGGAGAGGATCACAGCACAAAGCCATCAGGAAGACAATAGAGCAGGATTGCAGAAGTTAAAACACTGGAGTATTCACTGGAGATGTTCTATTCGAGTCATGTAATCAGTTCACACAAGTGAATGATGAGACTGAAGTGTATTCTTGTATCTAAATCTGATTGCAATGATGATGAGGAGCAGGTGCTAGTATTCAGGTGATCATGATTGGTCGGGAAATTCAATCGGCCTGCAAGCTCTCACAGTGCATTGTGGGTATTTTCTTGTAATTATCAGGGTGAATTGTGGGATTGATTGAATGCACTTCAGAACATGCACTGTGGTTTCAGACACCACTAGAATTGGCTGCTTCCTCAAATAGTGCACTATTTAATGGTATTGAGGGTGACTTTGGATATAGCCATGGAGTTTGCAGTTAATGTTCTCAAAACGGCTCCCAAGGTAGGCCTGCTTTAAATTTTGAATCAAAGATCATACGTTAGATTGATTTTTTAAATTAAAGCGGGTTATAGGTAAAAGGTTCTGAACATACTGTAGAAATAAAGTTGTTCACTTAGAATTTGTTCAAAGAAATAAAATGATAACGCCCATTGTAGTGCACTATACTTATGATAGGGAGCAGTTTCAGATACAGTATGCAGGAGAGTACAATAACTGCCCATTCAAACAAAAATCCACTATTTGCCATGAATTTGTCTTTCTACTTTTTGTACAACTCATCCTTCTTACTTATTGCCTCCAGCTTTAATGCTGTAATGAGCAATTTGCTGTACAGAGGCAGTGGGTGTTCCTACACAAAAGCACAGCTCTCCTGTTCCCAAGCACATTCATCATGCCCTATTCTATCCAGTATTGGCTAATGGCAGATAATTAACAGCTTTATGATCAGAAGCGATGTGGCAGGAATCTAGGGAGAAGCTCTATCCCCGTGGAGTCCAACTGCAAACTCCACAGTTTCCTGCTGCGGATGAGCTTTATTGCATGTTTAGGTTATTCAGGAGTGAAACATGGCTCAATTTCCTTTTGTCCAGTCAGCACTATTTAAAAAACCTGCAGACAAAACTGCTTTCCCTCCAAGACACTCTTGATTATCTCTTTCAGGCTCTAAAGTTGCTGAGGGAAACGTAGCATGTTAAGCGCTATATATTATTAGCTGATTCCATCAGTGC
This sequence comes from Danio tinwini, assembly GCA_903798205.1. Classification (NCBI taxonomy): domain Eukaryota; kingdom Metazoa; phylum Chordata; class Actinopteri; order Cypriniformes; family Danionidae; genus Danio; species Danio tinwini. The sequence goes on along the minus strand of CAIGQZ010032553.1, from coordinate 480,718 downwards.
AGCTCTATTAGTGAAGATCATCACAGGAAAGCTTGGATATTAATAACAGTGTTGCATTAATTTCAGTCATTATCTCAGCGTGGTAGCTTTCATGTTTTTCAGCCGTGGATAAAAACATGTTGTCTTCTAACAGGATTCAGTCCATAAATAGCAGCAGATTTCTCGTGAGTCACAAGGGAGTTTAACTGTTGGTACTGAACACATATACTATATAAATGCATGGCTAATATAATTTGCTGTATTGCTAATTAAATGGCTTTTTTGGGTAATGAAAACCTCAGTCTAAAAACAAGAGAGAATGAAAAGACATGTCTCATATTTTGTGTTGAGTGTCATTATTGAATATTTTTACATTCGCTGCAATTAAAAATGTTGGAAGAACAAAAAATATCTAAGTTAAAAAGTAATGCTCTTGCTTGAGCTTAAGTTAAGAAGGCATATTATATTTAGCATACAGGAAAAATATCCTTTAAAAATGTTAAATGAAGGGTTGTTTTTTTTATATCCTGTTCAGAAAAGCTAATGTTGACTGGACAAAAAAAAGCTTATCCAACTATATAATCATTTTTAAGTTGGAGTTCAAGTTTGAGTCAACTAAGCAAATAACATATTTCATAGAAAGGAATGAAGTGAAAAATTATTTTAAAAAACGTATTCTCTTAAATAATTGACTTTTTATTTTATTTTTGGCATAATGACGGTACATTACATTTTATTAAATCATTTTCAAGATACTAGAATTCAGCTTAAAGTGCAATTAAAAGGCTTAACCAGGTTAAGTAAGTTAAAGGTGCAGTAGGTGATCTGCCAAAATGCTAACTATTTTTAGCATATGTTTGAAAACTCAGTCCCTACCAAGCCACGCCTCCTAATATCACGAACGTGCATCTTAAAGATGACAGTAGACAACCTGCTAGCTCATGTCATTCGCCAGTTAGGTTAAACTTTATAGTACTTTATAATACTATGCAATACAAATGAAAATGTGTAGCAAGCAAAACTTGTCATAATGTGCAATAGTTCTTGCATGCACCAGATCGCTGGTCTCACTCCCTCACACCTTTGTCCTAAAGCAACTACTGTATGCTTAGTAGTTGGCCGGTGGGATACAGAAATTACACTTATTACTAAGCCCTACACTCTCAGAAATAAAGGTACACAAGATGTCACTGGGGTGGGACCTTTTGAAAAAGTACACATTTGTACTTAAAGGGTTCATATCGGTACCTCAAAAGTATATATTAGTACCCTAAAATTTTAATAGGAACACTTTTGTACTTTTCAGATACTAATATGTACCCTTAAGGTATTAAGACCTTTATTATAGACCTTTTAGGTACAAATTTGTACCTTTTGAAAAGGTACCACCCATGTGACAACAAGTGCTATTTCAGTCCGAATATTTAAAGTAGCATGGTAAATAGGGGCAGTTACAGGTTGTCATTGTTTAAAAATGAACCAATGTGAATATAAACCAAGTTCATCAACCAACAAATCTACATTATTGATGATGTAAAAGGTCCCTTATGAAATTGAAAATAGTCACATCAATCTTTCGCCAGAAAATTTCAGTGACTGAACAACACTTCAGTGCATATAACCCATTCATAAAACAACAAACTCTACATAAGCTTTGTGTGACGAAAATATTTTGAAAACATAACATTACCTGTCTAAAATAAACACTTCAGCCATGGTGTCATCCTTCCTCCAGCGTGCAAAAGTAACTCCAATATTGATTCAGGATTTTAAAAAGTTTTCATTCAGCATTTGTTTTTACCGCTGTCTCTCTCTCTTTCGTGTGCACATGAACATGGCGCTCGGCGGATCTGTGTGAGCAGAGGTGCGCAGATGTACAAATCTACATTTGTTGACAGACAGTTTGGGCTACTTTGCAGAATTATGGGAATTGTCTGCCACACAAATTTTAATTGGATGAACATTTTTTTGTCTTATGCTTTACCCAGAATATAAAAATACAAATAAATACATTTAGATCATTTTCTTTAATCATTACTAGTGGAATTAGTATTTTTATACATTTTAATACATTTTAACTTGGGAGAGGCAATGGAGCATTGAATTAAACTGAACTAGTTTATTAATTTAGCTTTGGTTAAAGTTTATTTACTTTTATATATTTTTATATTAAATATTTAGTTGGTTAAAGATTGCGTTTTCATTGACAAGAGATTCTATTGCAATCTTAAGTCAATACTGGTGGTTCATTCCGCTGTGGCGACCCCAGATTAATAAAGGGACTAAGCCGACAATAAAATAAATGAATGAATGAATGAATGAATGAATGAATGAATGAATCTTAAGACAATACCATGGGGCAGTAAAATGCTATTTATTGGCTGATTAACAATCAAAGGTGTGCAATTATTTTTGACCCCTGTGAACTACTCACACCTGCAGTTCCCTAAGATGGACGTCCAGTGTTCTCCAGCGACTAGACTGCAGCTCCGCACAGGAAGTTTGACCTGAGGAGAAATGGTCCTGCCCAATAAGGCCTGGTTTGTTCCTCACCACTGTCACCACTGGCTGCGCATCTATGGATTTGCTCTTCAGTTTTTGGACTTTCAGCAGTGAAAATTAAACCACACTGGACTGGACTAAACTAAACTAAACTGAACTAAACTAAACTTCAACTCTGAAATCTGGACTGACACAGTTTCAATTTACTAGAACTTCACTATACTTTACTATAATTCCATATCAATACAGTGAATTATTTCAGATATTTCACAGCCTACCACTGTCAAAAATCTACGTTTTGGACAACAACAACCTGACAAATGTCTTGAAATACAACATCTGAACTGTGTCATTAGGTGTAATACCATATTATGAGTTGAATAACTGACTCAGTTGAATTTGGTTCCATTAAATTATCAGAAAATAATGCACACCCGTTACAACATCACCATTTTGGACATGCATTATTTGTCTAATTATGCATCAGCCCTTCTCATTCATTCATTAATTTTCTTGTCGGCTTAGTCCCTTTAATAATCTGGGGTCGCCACAGCGGAATGAACCGCTAACTTATCCAGCATGATTTTACGCAGCGGATGCCCTTCTAGCCGCAACCCATCTCTGGGAAGCATCAGCCCTTCTAAACCTTCTAAATGGAAAGACTTAATTAAACTAACATCAGAAATGATGTCTTGGCATCACTTGCTGAAATAAAGTTCAGAAATAAGATTTTAAAAAGAGTTCAGACCAAAACTGAAAATTCTGTCATTATTTACTCACCCCAGGGGTGTTGCTAGACATAAAGTTCTACTAGGGCTCAAATATATATATATACTAGGGCCCCTCAAAAATATATATATATATTATTGTTATTATACAATTATTATTCTAAATGATTAATCCTAAATGTAACTGGAAAATAATGTAAAGACAAAACTGGAGTGATATGCTAAGATTATTAATTATTATTAATAATGATTTATATCATTAATATATTAATATATATTATTAATTATTTAATTTGAATGAAATTCTATAGGCAATTTTATAGAATACAAAAAAGATAGAATAGAATTAATAGAATTATCTGTTGTCTTAGACTTGACATGGCAGAGAATTAGGTTTATGAAGTTTTACCTCCCTGACTGCATTCCTACTTTGTGCTTCATACAAAAAAAAACTTGTAAAACTGGGTGGCACGGTGGTGCAGTGGGTAGCATGATCGCCTCACAGCAAAAAGGTTGCTGGTTCGAGCCTCGGCTGGGTCAGTTGCACTGCAAAAAAATGCTTTTCTTACTTAGATTTTTGGTCTAGTTTGTTGAACATATTGTCTTGTTTTAGGAAATAATATGCCAATATTAAGCGAGTTTTTCCTTAAAACAAGCAAAATAACCTGCCAATGGGGTAGGCAAAATAATCTTATGTCAAAAAGAAAAACAAGATTTTTTTGCTTACCCCATTGACAGATTATTTAGCTTGTTTTAAGGAAAAACTCACTTAATATTGGCATATTATTTCTGAAAACAAGACATTATATTTTGCTTGCCAAGAAAATGTTTCTTAATATAAGAATTTTTAGATATTTGGACTAGAAACAAGGCAAAAAATCCAAGTTAGAAAAGCATTTTTTGCAGTGTGGCGTTTCCGTGTGGAGTTTGCATGTTCTCCCAGTGTAGGCGTGGGTTTCCTCCGGGTGCTCCGGTTTCCCCCACAGTCCAAAAACTGGTGCTATAGGTGAATTGGGTAGGCTAAATTGTCCGAAGTGTATGAGTGTGTATGGATGTTTCCCAGTGATGGGTTGCAGCTGGAAGGACATCCGCTGCATAAAACTTATGCTGGATAAGTTGGCAGTTTATTCCGCTGTGGCGACCCCAGATTAATAAAGGGACTAAGCTGAAAAGAAAATGAATAAATGAATGATGACTTGCTAAACTCACTGCATGCCGTCACCTCCACATAAAAAACTGTTAATGCCAGTTTCATGACGCATGAGCGGCGTGTAAGCAGCAGGTATTTTTTTCGGCATGCATGTTAACAACCAAGACTTGCACCGGTAGAAGAGCAGCGCATCAGGGCCCAGCAGGAGTGGTGTAGGCGCGAGGGTATGGTTTTCTACGCACATGCGTCAGTTTGCTTTTTGATTAATCTACATTGCTTTCACCAGCATTGGTTTGGTTGCACATAGAGAATAACATCTTTATTCCAGGATTACCACTCTTAATACTTACACTTGCATATGAAGTAAATCATATCTCAAAGTATTTACTGGGGCTCTGGCGATTTTTACTGGGGCACGTGCCCCAGTAAATTGGGTCTAGCGACGCCCCTGACTCACCCTTCACTTTTAATTGTTTTCTTCTGTTGAAGACAAACAATCATATTTTGATAAAACTGCCTTTCATAGTATTTGTATTTCCTACTATGGAAGTCAATGTTACAGGTTTTCAGCTTTCTTAAAAATATCTTCTTTAGCGTTCAACAGATTAAACTTTGGAACCACATGAGGGTGAGTACATAGTGAGCAAATTTTCATTTCTTTCAACTATGCCTTTAGGTATAGGATACTAAATTGACTAAGCAAAAACTAAAATACTACTACAACAAATGAACATAAAATGACTTACCCTAAAGTAAAATAAATCTGTTTAGTTTTTCTAGTTTGTTCAACACCAAATCAACATGGAAATTGTGGCAAAGCTAATATTTTCAGCAAGCTCAAGCCATCTGATAATGCTCTGCTGTGGATAATATTGTCGAGTTTGGCTTAGCACCAGTGTTTGCTTTCCATTTGCCTCACATGTTTACACCTTCACAGTACATTAACTGCTGTGGTTTGCCTCGATGAAGGCCGTGAAAGGGCTTGAATGCATGTCAGTGTTGTTGGCGAGCAGTTTTGTCTAAACGATTGTGCACGCTTGTGATGCATTCACTTCACCTCTGGAGCAAAACATTAGAAATGTGTGACGGTTTTAGGTTTAAACACTTTCCATAATTGCTTGGGATATTTTGAGTAAGTGCAGATCTGTTTCTGTTTGCGAATCGCATGTCTCATGAAGTGTGGCAACTGCTACATACGTCAGTCTGGTAAAATATGTGTTTGATTCAGTGAGATATGACCCAATTAATACAGATATCTGTTAGTATGATTCACAAAAATCAATCAAGACATCTGACCGACCTTGCAAAGCTACTTTAATGAGCACATAAAAGTGATTTTCTCTCTCTATGCTTCTTCTTCGCTTTCTCTCTTTCTCTCTCTCTCTCACTCACTCCCTGCTCTGCTTCTCATCAATATGCAGCTCTCTGGAGAATTTGATCTATTTTACACCTGAAAGCCTTCGTTCAAGAAAAGAAGCGAGTTGGCCTCTCATGCATCCATTCCTCCGTCACGTTAAGCATTTAGGGTTTACGCTTTATTCTAAACTCATGAATTTTATATGAGCTCATATGTGTAGTTTATTAAAAATGAGGCTATTAGTCTCACAAGAATGGTGTATGATTAATGTTACCCTACCTGAGATATTAAAGTCCTGATCAGGCTCCTTAATTACCAGTAATGATGACAGAACTTCACTGTGTACTGCAATCTTTAAAGCTGAAGGGTGTAATTATTGTTTCATATGGAAGGAAATGATCTCTTTTGTCAGACAAGTTTCCTAACAACATTTCACCTGCCTGCTATTGGTCATTTAAAGGAATACTCCACCTTTTAGGGGAAATAGATTCCCTTATTTTACAGGTTCCCTAGAGTTGAAGTGTTGAGTTTTACCATTTTTTAATCTATTCAGCTTATCTCCGGGTCAGGTGGGAGAGCTTAGCTTAGCATAAATCATTGAATCAGATTAGACCATTAGCAACTCGGTCAAAAATTTCAAAAGTGTTTTGATAATTTTACTATTTAAAGCCTAATTATTCTATGATTACATTGCGTACTAAGACTGATGGAAAATTATTATTGTCTTAAATTCTTGCTATGTTGGCCTGGATAATAGTAACTTTTCATTTTCCTGTAAGTCTTCGTAAATGATGTAACTACAAAAGAGTCAAACTTTAGATAGTGAAAGTATCAAAACGCTTGTTTATCTTTTTTTTTGAGTGAAATGCTAACAGAGTTGCTCAACCCTATTCCTGGAGATCAAACTTCCTGCAGAGTTCAGCTCCAACCTTGATCAAACACACCAGAACCAATTAATTAGGACCTGAACAGCACTTGATAATTACAGGCAGGTGTGTTTGATACTGAAGTTGGAACTGAAGTCTACAGGAAGTTAGATCTCTAGGAATAGGGTTGGTCACCCCTGGTCTAATCTGATTCAATGATTTATACTAAGGTACTAACCAGACCTGGAGACTGGCTGAATGCATTCAAAATGGCACTTCAAATGAGTCTATTTTTCCACAAAAAAAGTGGTGTGTTCATTTAACAGGAAATCCCACCCTAAACCTAAGCCATTGGCTGAACTTTTGCCATGACAAACTGGTTGAGGAGAAACAAATTTATGTTTTTTTACATTTGAGAGCCATATTTTAATGATCTAGGCAGGTGTGATCTAGTCTAAAGCGCATGACGCAAAAGCAAGGGAGTGTCCAAATCCACTTTTGCTATTTTAAGGACAGAAAAATAGAGTTTGCACCGCAGCGCATGGTCTAACAGGGTTGTGCTTATTCTCTTAATGAGTTTTGGGTGTGTTTTGAGCATAACCTGCATTAAACCAATCAGAGTCTCATCTCCCATTCCTTTTAAGAGTCAGTTGCGTTGCGCCATGCACATTTGCTATTTACATGATGGACTTTGTAAGTGGAAAAACTGAATGGAAGAACTGAACGCTTCACTAGCATGAAAACAGTTAAACAGACCATCTGCAGCATGATGATAAAGAACGAGCTTCCTCCATTCTGCCTCTTTACTTCCTCTTTACTTTACTTTTACTCTACTTGTTTACTTTTGTGGAGTAAGGAAAGTGTTGTACCATTGTGTTTTTTCATTTGTTAAGCGCAAATATTTTTTTTCAAAACTATTTCTAAATTCAGTGCCAATTTCCAGCAAATGAATAAATGAACAATATAGCGTAGTCAAAAAACTGAGTTATATCTAAACACAAGTCCTATTCTTATGCTCTATATGGTGATGCACCAACACAATCTCATGGCAATTCGTAACTTTTTAATTTAGTGGCTAATTTGTGTGAATTTGTACAATCTAATTCCTACAAATTAGTATGATTTGCTCATCACCCAATGACGGTTGGGGGTAGGGGTGGGGTTAGGTGCCACGCCTCCTTTTTAAAATCGTACATTTTCGTACGATTGAACTCGTACGAATTCATACGAATTAGTCACTAAACTGACAAAACGTGAAATACTTACGTTTCTTTGTGAGATCAGGCTGGATGCACACATCTCCCGACAGGTGGACAAATCTAAACTTGTTTTAGTTAAAGCAAATATAAATATGCATTTAATAAATAATACTAATAACAATAATTATACAAATTGTCATAAATAAACTGAAAAAAGCAGTAGTGTTTTTTATGTCTAGAGGTGGGTAGAGTATCCAAAATCTATACTCAAGTAAAAGTACTTGCAGAATTTTTTACTCAAGTAAAAGTAAAAGTAACAATCTTAAAAGTTACTTGAGTAAAAGTAAAAAGTATCAATAACTTAAATAGCTGGGTTCATCACGTTTTAGGGTCCCCTTAAAACATTTCTGTTGTGTTGTTAGAAAATGCAGTGTGTTTTCCTAAAATGTTTGCATTGTGTGGAAATGCAGCACATTTTTTTTTACAAATCTGTAAGTTCTTTTCTCAATTTGCTGGCATTTTTTTTTTGTAATTGCACATGTTTTCCTAAATTGCAGCATGTTAAGCTCTCTTGGCCACCGTAGTTTAGACTGTTTAGAATGTGTAATATAAAAATGCAAAGGATCACAAGTATAAATGTAGACAGATGTTAGTAGACAGATGGTAGCATCAATAGACTGATGTTCTACATCAACATATGGTGAAGGTTTAGCACCTCACTTTAGTTTAGCACTTGCAGCAAACCTCTTGGAAATGGCAGGTACAGTATGGTTCACTTTTGTCCACAGTTTCGAGGAATGGCACAAAGGTAGGTGAATTTCTGTGTTCTGATCAGTGTGCGCATTTAACCTTCATTATTTATGTTTTGATGTTTTGAAACTCATTCTCTCTATGTTCTCCCTCAATCACATTCCACACTGATGGGCCCATTAGTGGAGGGTCTTTCTTCTCTCAAGGTGAGAAACACCATCAATATTCATGACACTGACATGCCGTATTGCATAAAGCCTTCATATCAAAAAAGTCTCACAAAAAATCAAATCAATATATTGTTTGATGTGATTAAGTGGGCAGAATGACTTTCATATCATTTTGTACTTTTACATTCAATAGAAAAGCTTTTGTGAAAATATATTGACTCTGTTTTTTGGCTTTTTTTTTACTGATCACATTTTCTTTCTCAGAAATGTAAGCTTATACAAGCCTATAAAGTACATCATTGTACAATAAAAATAGAGTTTAAAAAGATATGCAAATGTTACAGCTAAAATTGGCATTACATACAAAATTGACATTTTGGCTTAAAGAGAAAAAGATCAAGTGTATGAGCTGAAAATATATGAGTAAATGGAAAATTCAATGGTTAAATACAAACATAATCTTTTCATACCAACACTCAAAAATGATTTTGCTGCTTGTTTCAACTACTTATTTAAAATCAGTTTTAAAAAAACACAATTCTTTATTTTTATGTTCAATTCATTTAAATTTGTAAATATATATGCAGCTTTTAAACCACATTTTAGTTTAGAGCTTCACCAAACAATAGTAAACCACATTTTTTGGACTCGTGGGGGAAACCGGAGCACCTGGAGGAAACCCACGCAAACACGGGGAGAACATGTCAAACTCCACACAGAAATGCCAACTGACACAGCCGGGGCTCAAACCAGCGACCTTCTTGCTGTGAGGCGATTGTGCTACTGTACCTACTGCGCCACCATGCTGCCCTACTGTATATATTTCAAGTCCAAACACAACATAACATAACATGACACAAAAATCTAGTCAAGCAGTATCTGATCATGTCTCACTGGTGATGATTTTCCAACATTATTTGAAATTGCATAGAAGTTCAGTCAATGGATGCTGTATCTGTGGTATGTTGATTGGGTATAATGTGTATACTGTAGTGAACCAGCATTCAACTGAGTGGCACCTTTATATACCCTCACCACTTCTGCTAACAACTGTGATAAGCAGTTATAAATTGACTAAACTGTTTAACTACAATTTGAAAAATGTAGAAATAATTTCCCCCAACTCAGAAGGTTATAGGGTAAAAGTCAGTTCCTGGAGAGCCACAACTCTGCACAGTTTAGTTCCAATCCTAATTAAACCCACCTGACCAAACTATTTGAGTCCTTGTTTGAAACCTACAGGTAAAGCCACGTTTACATTGCATTTTTTTGCTCCAAACACTTCCATTCATACGCACTTGAATGTGACAGATAGGAATTGCTAACTTGTGCAACAAGTTTTGCAGGTCACTGCTTTGCAAAGTTCAAACGGGGTGAACTCTGACCTGCGAAATCACATCACGTGACTGCATGAGACCAATCGAAGATCAAAACATGACCTCTCTGTACAGAAATTTTAAATACTGACAAATCGCTCGCTTTTTCAAATGTCTAATCATCTTGTTTAATCCTGCCTCTTTTCACAGTGCCGTATGACAGAATTTTGCAAGCTCAAACTCTAGTGTGACCACAACATAATTGTGTTGAAGTAGGGTTAAAAATTAAACTGTGCAAGACTGCGACCCTCTAGAAACTGAGTTTGACACCCCTGCTGTAACCATACCTGCCAACATTTGTCTCAGAAAATCCGGGAGGAGGAGAAGGAGGAGGAGGAGGGGGGTGAGCAGAGCGACCAGAAGGAGTGCCTGGTCTGTCGGCGATCCAGGGGTGTTACGCCCCATTTACGCTTTAGTGGCGTTGATCGCTGCAGAAGTTAGGACTTTTGCAACTTCTGAAGTGCTGACGGAAGCGCCAGCCAATCAGATTGCTGTATACAAATACACCAGCTCAAACACGCCCTCTGTCAAGCGTTGACGCTGAACCACCGTGTGAATGGGGTGTTACAGATTGTACCAATCACTTAAGGACCAGGGGGAAGGGGTTGAAATTCCGTGAGTTTTCCGGGAGAAATGACAAACCGGGAAGTGGGTCTGAAATACGGGAGACTCCCGGGAAAAACGGGAGTGTTGGCAGGTATGGCTGTAACTCACTGAATTGTGGATTTTTGAAAAAAAGTAATGCACCAAAACTAATAATATATACTATACAAATCTATGTTTTTACCTTAAAAGATCTTGCTTACATTGTAGTAATTCATTCATTCCCATATTTACAACACAATTGCAGTTACTGTTTAAATGCATTTGCTGAGGAAGATTTATGTAACTTAAAATAGCAGAGTTAAAGGGATGATTAAACATGAAATGAAATTTTCTTAAATGGTTCCAAACATTCATGTATTTCTTTATTCTGTTGAGCACAAAACAAGATATACTGAAGAATGTTAGAAACCAGCAGCTTAAATTATGCAATATCCATTTTTGGATAGAGTGAAATAAGTCCCAGGAGGTATGTTTTTTTTGCACTTTTTGTTTTCACGAATCTGCCAGAGGATGCTGTGTACGATAATTGATATCTCAAGTTTCTCTTGCGAGTGCCATTTCTCACGTAAATGAACCAGAGGCCATTGTCCACTGACTGACTGACTGACAGACTGGCCGATCCCCCCACCAACCCCCTTTCCTAAACCAAACCCACAGTGTTTTGAAAAGCAATCCAGAAAAAGAAGAGCCCTGATATTTACCACGTTTTCAGATTTTACCACATTCTCACCCTGTTGTTTACTTGTTTGTTTTATTTTTTCATCTTATGTTTTTGTTTTACCTGCTCTCTAGAATCGTTTTTCACCAGACTCACGCCCCGTCTTCATGGTCAACTCTCAAATCCTCTGACGTGCGCAACGAGCCACTGGACAAACTGGTAACAGCAGTTACATTCTTATAGAGGTAAGCGGCCAGCTGGTAAGCACAAAAAAACGGCATCATACATTCTCAGTAATAAAGGTACCAGAGCAGTCCAAAAGGTACACATTTGTACTTGAAGGGTCCATATTGGTACCTCAAAAGTAAATATTATACAAATTTTAAAAGGAACACTTTTGTACTTTTTAGGTACTAATATGTACCCTTGAGGTATCAATATGGACCTTTTAGTTACAAATTTGTACCTCTTGAAAAGATACCACCCCAGTGACAGCTTGCATACCTTTATTTCTGAGAGTGTACCGCCCCATAGCGTTCATTTTAAAGATGAAAAGCAACCATACATTCATCTGGCTACCTAATTTGCGATGTCCAGGATTGTATATAGGACTACGTTTTCAAAATAAGCCTATGTTGCCTTAATCCATTTTTTAACTGCTGGCACAAAAATGCAGCAGATTATATATTTCCTTTTTCACAAAAAAAAAAAAAACATCTCTTCCACAATCACCTGAACCCCTGTGAACAAAACCAGGACCCCCTCTTCTCCCACCCCCACCACATCACATGACAACCCCATAATTAATTCTGAGTCTGCCTCACACAGGTGAGTGGGCTCGATAAACCACCTGCAGAATACACACTCTTTCATCTCTCTGACATTTTAACTGACACTTAATATCTTAAAAAAGAAAGAAAAAAAACATTGCATTCAAGAAGTGTGCTTCACACAGGTGAGTGGGCTTGATAAACCACACACGTTTCTCTCACAAAAAAACATTTCCCTTTACTCTAGGATCTAATTCTCTGAGCACTAACAGTCATACCTGCCAATACTCCCGATTTTCCCAGGAGTCTACCGTATTTCAGACCTATCCCTCGCCACCCTCCTGTTTTGTTATTTCTCCCAGAAAACTCACAGAATTCCACCTCCCACACTCCTGACCCATCCCCCTTCCACCCTTCAGTCCTCAGGTGTTTTTTGGTACAGTCTGTAACACAGCCCCGTCATTAACTTTGGTATAGTATCCGATTACCGATTCGCAGCCACCCGAAACCCAGTCCACAGTACAGTAACTAACACACCACAAATATAAAATATAGTAACTAACACACCACAAATGCTCATCTTCATTCCCCCAGTCTCTCGGAATTTTAGAGACAAATGTTGGCAGGTATGCTAACAGTTCTTTTGTATAATTAGCACTTCTTGTGTGTCTTGCCTTTTCTTGTTGAATTGCTGAATACCTCCATAAGTGAAGTTTAACAAACTAATTTTGAGAGGAGCACGTGATAGGATTGACAACAGCTGATCCCTATCACCAATCACTAACTAGCCAATCGGATCATTTCAAATTTAATAAAAATATCCAGCCTAAACTTCATTCCTCATCTTCGCTTTGGAAACCTTTCTGCACCGCATCAGCTGCTACCACCAACACCACCACCACCACCACCGCCGCCATCACTGCTACTGCTACTACTGCTGCTGCTGCTGCTGCTGCTACTGCTACTACAACAACAACTACTTCAAAAAACAATTAAAACTCCAACTATAACCCAGACAACAATTTCAACAACAACATCAAAACAACGCATCCGCTGTGTCTTCAACCCAATTCTCCAGCAAGATCACAGTTAAAACTGCAATGAAGCCGAAAACTCACCGTTCTCCTAGCGGTGCACACGTGGTAATGTACATAGCACCCTCAAAGGGAAGCCTCGCAAAATAATCACTCTCTAACAAAGACTAAACATTTCTAAAATCTTTTAAAGACGAGACTAGCGCAAATAGTATGATTTATACCAAGGAACTCACCTCTCAAACCTCCCGCCTGTCCACAGATTCATATCATTCTAATAGCATGAAGTAATTTGACCGCAAGAGTCCAGGTAATCCAATTCGCAAAACATTAGTCCACAGCAAATTCATACTTGGATAACATTCATGGAATGAACTGTTATCATCCAAACTACTTGCTGGAGTGGGTCCAGTAGAGTCTCCAGTCATAACACTAGTGATTCTGATCTACAAAATGGCCACCGGCCTTTTACACTTCTGAGTGACACTCCTTTGAGCAAATAACTGAAAAGAGAAGTGTCACCATCCAATGAGCTCTTAACTTGAGATGGTCCCGCCCTCTCTCTTGACAGGTTAAGAGTGGACTCTAACTTTGTGAATGAACCGGGCCAGATATGCTCGTAATTTATTCATGGTTTAAAGTAAAGCCCATAACTAACATTCACACTGTGGTGACATAGTTTTTAAAGTTCAGGATTTGACGTTGACAGTTTGTTAAAATAATAATAATAATAATATATTTTTATTATTATTATTATTATTATTATTATTATTATTATTAATTGAAATATATATAAAAAATAAATAATAAATAAATAAAATAAAGAAATAAAAAATAAAGAAATAAAAAAAAACTCCCACATCTGATAGCCATTAAACTTCTAAAGGAAAAACATTCACACATCAAGCACAGAAGCCATGTAATATGCCAGTGACTCATGTTCATACAAAAGTGCCATATGCGAGTTCATAATAGCAAGTCAGTTGGATGTGAAAACGGCAAAGAAACAAACTTCCCGCTTTATTGCTATAATTGGAAGGAGGACATTCCTGACGAATGGAGCAACATTTCATCCATCGACTCATTTTAAACATTCAAACTCCACTCCACTATCACTTCACCTACTTCGTCTTCAAGAGGCAATTCCAGGACCACTAGACAAGCCACACCCCATATCGTCAGCTCTCCATCCATCTGCCCTCCTGCGGGGGGATGAATGCCCATCTTTGCATTGGATCTACGAAGCTATCCTACCATGCAAAAAAAAAAAACTATTTACCATAACAGCTAATCATGTACCAAGTTTTCATAATCAAATTGCTGACTCTCTCTCATCTTCTGTTTCAGAGATTTTGAATGCTTGCACCAGAAGCAGACCAACATCTGCATCCAGTGCCTCCTTATTCAGAGATAATATTCCCATAGACCACCCCATGCATCACCTGCAACAAACATCCATTTCCCTTATTCTAAACACAATTGCTCCAGAACACCTCAAACATATTTTTACAGCATGGAATACATTTAAATATTCTCATTTTCTTCATAACACTTCATTTCCAAATTTTTCCCTGCTCACTAGATATGAACTTCATTCATCACATATCTCAATTCATACAAAAACCTACAAGCCAGCTCCATCAGAAGCTTTTTAAGTGGCATTCATTTCTTTTACAATTAATACACGGCTCTACATCAGATTCCATAGCAAATTCGCAAACCAGCCTTTTTATCAAAGGCATCCAAAAAGCCCACCCCTCCCGCCCAGACACTAGGCTGCCCATCACACACCATATACTGCTTAAATGCATTTCCATTCTCCGTAAAGGCTATCTATCCACACACACAGACTGTACCCTAGTTGCTATGTTCATACTTTCTGTCTTCGGATTCCTTAGAAGTTTCGAAATTTCCATAACTTCAAAATTCGAGCCCAGCATTCATCCCACTATATCAGATCTAGCTTTGCTGGATGGGGAAACAATATCATTCCTCATTAAACAAAGCAAACAGATCAATCCCGCGAAGGACACCTTATTTACATTTTTGACATCCCCTCTTCTACACGCCCATTCCAAACACTCATAGCATACATGCACTACAAGAAAACCCTCAGTCCCTCCCCCTCGTCCCCGCTCTTTATAGACGAATTATCCCACCCAGTAGCACGCTTCTGGTTTCAAAAACACCTCAAAGCAGTCCCTCGCCTTTCAGGCTTTCCACCAGAATCATACTCTAGCCACTCATTTAGAATTGGAGCCTCCACCACTGCAGCACATAGAGGGCTATCACAACAGCATATACAAACTCTGGGGAGATGGTCATCGGATGCCTATAAGTCTTACATCCGCCTCAGCCAGAATCATCTCAAAGAAGCCCAGAAGACCCTTTCCAGAAGGAGCCATCATTCTAGCTTATAATTCAGCTACTGCCCCCCTCCCCAACCCCCCCCCCCACCCCCCCCCCCCCCAACTATTCTGCTCACAGGGGTCCTCCATTCCCTCCCTCCTTCCCCGATTCCTGTTGAAGCAGCCTTCGATAGCCCAACTTCCCGAGCTGTGACTATGAGCACGAGTCACGTCACCGCTCCCTCCTAGAGCCCTAGCTTCTTTTATTTTCCTTATATTTGTTTTGCCTGTTTGCATACGCAGGTATTAAGAGCGCAAACGAGCTCTTTGACGTGCGGGTGCGCTCATGCGTGCGCTTGCGCGTGCACGCTTGTTAAGTGTGCTCGTGTTTGCGCGTGCGTGGGCATGTGCGTGCGCATATACAGCCATAAGGATATATGCATGCCTATGCGAACAATAAGTATACGTCCGCGTGCGTTCACGTACACGGATGCGTACATTAAAACCTAGTGCTGTCACCCCTTAGGCCCTGGTTACCGCTAAAAACGGTCCCAGGGCTTAAACCCCTTTATTTCTCCAGTAGGAGTCTTCACTGCCCAAATTCTCTCTCCCTAGACTCCTGCTGGAACCAGCCTTTAATAGCTCAATGCCTGAGCTGTGACAACAAGCACGAGTCACGTCACTGCCCACCCCCCTCTGGCCCTAGCTTCTTTGGTTTATTTTATTTTGTTTTGCTTGTTCATATACACACATATATTAAGCGTGCGCATGGCACATACATATGTGCCTACGTGAACAATATAATATATATATGTGTATATTTATACTAGTGCTGTCACCCCTCTAACAGGAGTCTTCACCGCCCCAAAGTCCCACGACCCCTGCTAGAACTAGCCTAGATAGCCCAACCTCCTCAGCTGTGACTACGAGCACGAGTCACGTTATATATATATATATATATTTAGATTCATATGTGCGTACGTTTTAGTACTTACGCGTATGTAATAACAATGGACATATGCATATACTAGTCAAGTGCGTGTATATTACATATATATCCAGATATGGCTACATATACAGATATATATATTTATACACATAGTGCTGTCACCCTCAAGCTCTAACCCCAGCCAGGGTGGTCCTCAAGCTCATCACCTCTAGCGGAAGTCTTCACCATACACAGTGTTGCTAAGACTTCAAAGAGTCCTCATCTCCTCCACCTATCTATTCTTTCTTTCTTCTCTACCACTATATCCAGCAGCCGGATATAGCACTTCTCTCTAACTTTGGGGGGGCGTTCTTCGAATACACGGCTGCTGTCCTGAGCCAGTAGCATTTTTGGGAGGTTATCGAGAACTACCTGATCTCGTATCCCTCCTAATGCTTATTGACCAGGCGGGAGCCTTGAGCTCACCTATCTCTGAGCTCAGGGTTCTCTCCCGGGAAAGCATGCCAAACTAGCTAATATAGTCAAGCATTATCTAAGTGTGAACTCTTGAAGTGAAGTTTCACAAACTAATTTCGAGAGGAGCACGTAATAGGATTGACAACAGCTGATCCCTATTACCAATCACTAACTAGCCAATCGGATCATTTCAAATTTAATATAAATATCCAGCCTAAACTTCATTCCTCATCTTCGCTTTGGAAACCCCCCCATCCATCCCTTCTCCCTCCTCCTTAGTTTAGATTTCGGGCGACACGATGGTTCAGTGGTTAACACTGTTGCCCCACAGCAAGAAAGTCGAGTTGGTTCAACGCTGTCTGAAACAGTCGACACTCTCTGTGCGGAGTTTGCATGTTCTCCCTGTGTTCGCGTGGGTTTTTCCCGGGTACTCCGGTTTCCCCTCACACTCAAAAACATGCAACTACAGTCATAAGCACCTACTAAGTGCAAACTAACATAATCAGCGGCCTATTCTCGGGAGGTTATCAAGAACTACCTGATCTCGTATCCCTCCTAATGCTTATTGACCAGGCGGGAGCCTTGGGCTCACCTATCTCTGAGCTCAGGGTTCTCTCCTGGGACAGCATGCCAAACTAGCTAATATAGTCAAGCATTATCTAAGTGTGAACTCTTGAATTGTAAGCAGTTTTGGAGAAAAGCATCTGCTCAATGACTATGTGTAGATATATATAATGTGTAGATAGATATATATATATATATATATATAAATAATTTAACTCTGGCTGCACTGTGGCGCAGTGGGTAGCACGTTTGCCTCACAGCAAGAAGGTCGCTGGTTCGAGCCTCAGCTGGGTCAGTTGGCATTTCTGTGTGGAGTTTGCATGTTCTCCCCGTGTTTGCATGGGTTTCCTCTGGGTGCTCTCTCACAAGTCCAAAAACATAATAGGTATACAGCAGGTGTATTGGGTAAGCTAACATTGTCTCTAGTGTATGAGGGTGGAGAAATGTTTCCCAGTGATGAGGTGCAGCTGGAAGGGCATCCGCTGCGTAAAACATATGCTGGATAAGTTGGCGGTTCATTTCTCTGTGGTGACCCCAGATTAATAAAGGGACTAATCTGAAAAGAAAATGAATGAATGGATAATTCAACTATTTTTTTGTGTGTGTGATTTGTTTATTTCATGCTCTTTTTCAGCTAATTAATGTCACGGCTAAGACCTTTAAGATGTCCTTCTTAAACTCCTGATATCACGCTCTCTCTTGCTCTCTTGCTCTCTTGCTCTCTCTCTCTCTCTCTCTCTCTCTCTCTCTCTCTCTCTCTCTCTTGGAATGAAGAAAGAAAATTTTTTTATCTCTTGTTTTGTTTAATATTTGTGCCCGCAGTAGATGTGACTCACATGTCTGCGGCTGACCTGATTGTATTAGAGGATTATCAACCCCTCCTTGTTTTATAGAGCCCATCACAAGACCTGGATCAACAAAAATCTCCCTCTTTCTCTAACATCTCAAGCTTGGTCAGTCGAAGTATGTGTAAGATTAACAAGCAGAAAGTTGAAACTCTATTACATCGGTAAATGTGTTGTCTAGACATTATCAGTAATGAGATTGAAGTCTGTGCACTGACAAAGACTGTACACAAAGAATAGAGGTTTTAAATGACTTTTATGAGGATGTGTCTGTGCCCACAGGCTCTTTTCTTGATTGAGTTTTATATCTTTACATAAAGAAGACACCAAAGAGAGCATGTGAGACTCACCATCCAACGAGTCAACCTTAATTGCGGCCATTATTTGGATCTGTAGATTAAAACGATGAATCAGTGGCTTCTTCAATGGTGCTGAATGGTGCTTTCTGTATTTTTTGATGTAGTTTCGTGACCTGGGATTATTCATTATTCAGGAATGCCTTGTGACAATTAAATAGATACAGTAGTTTAAACAAAAATGTAAATTTACTCACTAATTACTCATAACTAACTATTATGGAGAAGACAGATGATAGATGACAGTCTCAAAAACCCATAGATATATACACTAGATATCGCATACAGACCCTGAGCATCCGTCAATAGCACCGCCACATTAGTACAGTGCTCCCAGGACAAATGTCATTCAACCGCACTAGTCAACTGCAAAGCCATTGTGAAAATGCTGGATTTTGATGCTGTGTATGGGTGCAGTAACGAGCAAACAGAGAAAACAAAGCATAAAGGCACAACATTTCATAGGTATGATTTAGCTTTTTTATGTTTTTTTTTTACATTTTTCTTTTTGTATTTTTAGCAATTTTGTGCTAAACAAGTAAGGTTATTGATGATAATACAGTAACTTACTGCACTGACCATAAAGCAAAATAAGCACCAACTCACACTAAATACTAGGCCTATGTATATGCCTAGTATATGCCTTTTGTTGAATAAAATAAGCAAACAATGTAACAAGATGCTGCAGTGCCAGAAACACGTATTACTGTCGGCTAAGTGAATGAGTCGTTCATAACAAGGATTCATTCACTAACGTCTCTCTCCGTTAGAATGAGAAGTGAAAGCAGGAGAGGGCCTGTGTTTCAGGACACAGATTAGATACATTTTTATGCACATAAACACACACTCCTTGTCAGCAATGCCTATGCATTAATGTAGAAAAGTGATGTTAAATTATAATTTTCGTAATTAAAAATATATATATATTTGCCTACTGACCACCTGTAAAACTCCCAATCATAGATATTTGTATATATGTCTATGTTTCTGGCTCTGGATGGCCAGTCCCCCACTGCACCTTGGTCCCACATTCATTACTAAGGAGCGCTACCCTGTGCTAAAATGGCGGCATTGACTCTATTGACGCATTCGTTGCAATAGACAATAGCGTAGGCAACATCTAATGTAAATATCTATCTCATAAACCCTTTTGTTCGAGGAACTACTTTCTTCCGCATTACATCAGCGGCTGACATCAAACAGCAGAAAACATTGCTAGTTCACAATCGTCACTTTAGAGTAAGTATTTGAATGATTCTCTAGTGTAATGTCTAAAACAGGTCATTTTTGCTCACAATTTAAGATAATAAGGCTGAACAGCATGAAATGCCACAAATCTACTGGGAGATTTCCCAGTATTCTCTGCTGCAATCAGGATATCAGAATAATTAACCCCGAAAAAGCCAAAGCAAAGCAAACATTGCCACTTTCTGTGGTATAAATACAGCACTACAAAATACAAAAGAGAGAGATCGACTTAAGATGTCACTTACCTGATTTAAAATGATATGTTCAGTTGTAGTTTGAAACTTATGTTGAGAAAATGCTCTTTCTCTCTCTAAGGATTTATTAATACTGACTCTGTCGCCATCTTGTGGCAGAACGTCAACCGTTACTTTCTTTGGTCTGCTCAGACAGACTGATGGTAGCGGATGCACTGAATTTTTAAATAGGCACTATCCTTAAATAAACTGCATAGTTGCAATGTAAACAACTATGCTCTTGATTAAAAAAAGCTTCAAAAGTGCATTATGTTGTCCAATAGCAGCAATATTTCCCAAACTGTAGAGTGTTCTCTGATTGCCGCTGTATGTGGGCGGAGTATACAAGGGTGAAGAGTGAAGAACCTGTAGGAGTGCTGTTATTTGCAGAATATATCAGCCAATCAAATTCAAAAACCAGACAGAGCTGTTGTATACATCAAAGCAGAAATATATTTTTAATTCAATTTAATCAGAAGATTATATATTTATAATTTTTTCCTATATTTATTATTTTTCATGCATGTATTTTTAGTCATATTTTATTATTTTGAACATTATTTTAATGTTTCGTTGTTTCATTTATTTGTTTATGTGTTTATATTCAATTTATTCATTTATTTATTTGTGTGTTATATTACTTATATATTTATTCAGTTAGTGACATAAAAATGAGGGAGGCGGGTCTAACGTTTAGTTTCAGTGCATTATTAGTGGATAGCCCACGAATAGAAGAGTCAGCTCATCTGAATGATAAACCTGAATGTCATTATCTTAGTTTGCTAAGATAATGACAGCGAGCACTAATTTGTAGCCTATAACGTGTTATGAAATGTGGCACACCAGCAGGAGAAATGCAAGATATTTTCATCTATTTGCATAATTTTAGAATTATTTTGTAGAGACCTTCATTTGCCAGACACAGAAGCATGATTTTGATAAATTTTAGGAAAAAGTCAGATTTTTTTCAAATGATCTAGAAATAAAGAAACTAAAACAGGCTTGAAACAAATAAAGAGCAAATAAATGATGACAGCATTTTCATTGTTGGGTGAACTATCCCTTTAAATGTGTCCTCACAAGCTCCTGGGCCTGTAATATCTAGCATCTGCTGTGATTGGTGTGTTTTCACATCAAGGGTCTGTTTGCTTTGACATTCCAGATACTGGTTAATTGTTTTTCCTTGACTTGATTATGTTCCTTGTGACTGGGATTGTGCAGAAAACATATTCTGAATGTCATTTACAAAGGTCTGTACATTCCTGGCCCCTGTAGCTATATTTGTCACAGTTATGACGTCTAGTGGAGAGTGGTAAGAGTAAAGGCAAACATTTAATTGCAAGCAGTTTTTTATTAGCATAACGAAGACAACAAGAAAACATCACAGAAAACAAACCGAACACAACAGCTTAACTAAAAGAGATTCCCCCATGCAGTCATTAATTGTGTTTCTTAAAATGCATTTTTGATCATTAAAAGAACTGAGTGTTGCTGGGTTTTAAAATTCTTAAAAGTACAAAGAAAAATCATTAATTAACAGCTTCCCTTAGTTGGTGATTGGTAGGTGTTTTCTGTTTATTTACACTTTTGTATTGCATGATGGGAGCTCGATCTTTGCTCTGACAAAGCTATAGGTTTATTTTTTGGACAATATATTGTTGACTCTTTGTACAGAAAAAAAGACCAACAGGACATAGTATTTTAGTAATTATCAATTAATTTTCCATTCATGTTAGCCTATATGTAATGTAAGATATTCAGCATGAATATTAATAATAATAAGAAGAAGAAGAATCCAATTAAAATTCATGAAATGTCAGAACAGTTCTAACAAAACTACTGATTATTTTCTAGAATATCTGCATTAAAGGAATGAAAATCATAAGGAATTAATCATTCTGGTTCTGATTTCACAACTTTATGACTGCAGACACTTTCTGAAAATCATTTGTTTTCAGTTTTTTTATTTATTTATGGAATTTAAGATCAGTGCTCACACCTCTCCATGCCAGATAAATTAGATCTAGCCAGGGCGCCAGATCGTGTCATAAAATGTCTGTTTCTCTTGGTATCCAGACAACAAGCCAGTGGAGCTGCCCAATAGGTTTTTCACATGACGCGTAAGACCCAGATGGAGGGCAGAAACTGATTCTTCAACATAGGAATCGCTATCAAAACATCAAAATGTTTGTTTTAGGTTGTATATAATTTTTTTAATCAACCAATATAAAAAATGCCGGACAGCTTTTATAGTCCTCCAAAAGTTAAGTTCAAGAAACAGGCTAAAAGGCAGCATGTAATAAACGTTTATTCAATACATTCATGTGTACAAACCTTTTTTGAATGCGATACTTCATTTGACATCACCAATAAAGATTAGAAACAGACCTATGTGTATAAATATGTTATTGTGTTATATAAAAATCAGATACAAACACCACCACACTTATACAAAATCTAGGAGAATGTCTTGTTTTGCAATAATCCAAGTCTTTACTGCCATTTTGGTGGAACAAACAACTGTAACGTTAACATCGAGATGTGCAGCAGCGGTGAATGTGTGTTGATGGTAAGTTCATCGACCGAACAAAAAAAAGAAATGCAACTCTTGCGACAAAACTAGATGGTTATTATTGTGGAGTATTATTGTGGGGTTTTTTTCACTTACAAAAATAAATAAATAAATAAATAATAATGTAGACTATGTGTTCACGCTTTTGTATGGGTCCATTTGTTGTTTCGTGATGTTTGGAAGATATCCGCATGGGGGAAAACTATAGCAATTTACACTAAACTTGTTTTTGAACCACAGAGTAAAGTGTATTATGTGTACAACTCTTTGTTAATAGTAAACTGATAAACTGTAATAAATACTGTAACGCTAGTGTAAACTGTGGTGCATTGTGATGGTGTATAATTATAGCGTAGAGAACTGAAGCCTACTGAATAATTTGTTTATTACTAGAGTTGTACCACAGCAACAATATAATTACTAGGACAGTTTAATTCAAGTAAATATCTATGGTGTGCTTCCAAACACTATAGTATTTACTATAGTATTTTTCATGTAACATAATAGCTTATAGTATCTGTTGCCTCCATGACAGGCAAATATACTTTAGTTCAGTAGAAAACGTGGCCCTCTTCATGAAATAATGATCATGCCCAACATATGTGGTTATTTTCTGTTTATATCACCTTTGAAATATGGTATACATCGCAAAAAAGACTGAACTTTCCTCTGTGTCTCTCATTCAGTATTTTATCTGAATTTTACATGTCACCAGACCCATTCGATTGAAAACAACCTACCCAAACTTGTTAACCAGTATTCAACTGAATTAACAGTCTCCTACCAATATAGGAGTTGCGTATGATTCAATACTCAGACTTCATCTGACCACGATATATCAACAAGAGTTATTATACCACAAGCAACAGCAATGGAAAATTACTGAATTACTGAAAATTACTCCAGAGACATTACAGACCTTGAAATGGAGACATTCTCTTATCTCTTACTCTTGAAAATAAGTGTCTCTTGAATGCACACAGTCTTAAGATTATAACAATATGGAAAAAGCAATCATTATAGGAAAATAGGAAAATATAAAAACATAATAAAATGACAAATAATAATCAAATCATTAACTAATGATTGATAAAATGATAATTATATAAATGATTAATGATCATATAATTAAATAAAACATTTAAATGAAGAATAAATGAATATAAACAAAAGACAATTAAAACACAACATAAATAAATGGTTGTTTTCTTGAAGCAACACACACATACGTTTGCTACAGGAATTATCAGATCCTGAGTTAGATTCTTCATCATCATTTTTGTTTTCTTTAATGAAATTTTGTATCATTTTTTGTCCTTTTCATTTTTTATAAGCATATGTTTTGATTATTGTAAACTTAAGTGATTTTTGTTTTAAATTAAACAATATAAAAAATGTCAATGTGAAATATTCTCTTGGTAAGCAGCTGAAAACTACTATATATAGATACAGAGTTAGTATTTATATGTTATGTATTAATAAAAAATAACAATTCATTGTTACCCAGCCTTAATTACACTATCATACATAGATTTGAGTCAGATCTGACCATATTACATAAATCTTATTCTAACTTATATCTAACTAACAAATGCACATTGCATAAATTTTATTAGTTTGTAAAAGCAAATCATTTGCAATCTAAAATGATGGAAAATTGATATGTAAATTAAATACATAAATCTTATTTCTATGGCCTAATTTTTTCAATCATAACTTAATGTTAAAACAGCTATCATAACATTATTGATCAACATGTGACTCTTTTTGGATTCTCGGGAGCAATAGAAATTAAAAATGTAAAACAGGAAAAATGTTGGGACCATTGTTTTTGTTTACCTCCCTGAAAATGGTCTATATATTTTCTAATAATATTACAATTTTGTCTATAAATTTTCGAAATCATTCTAATATGCCCAAAACAGTTGAACTTCTAAATATTTTGATATAAATATGATTTTTTTTGCTTCCTCATGATTACTTAACAAACAAAAGATTGAAAATAACAGCATTTGATTTTGAAATCTTCTGTAACAAATGCATCACTTTCCCTTTTGATCAAGTTTAATGCATCATTGCTAAAAAAAAAAAAAAAAAATTAGTTTTAAAACAATACAAAAAAATACCATCTTTTTAAACCCCAAACTTTTGAACCGCTCTCTGAAACTCACACTTAAGCTGAACTGCTGGATCGAAGGAAAGCTGTTTCCAGCACTTCTTAAACAATGCTTCTAATCTTGTTCCATCTGATGTTAATCACAATAAACACCTTTACCTCCTTCATCTAAAAATCCCAATAATTCAGCTCACCCTTTTAAGTGGTGTTGTCTGTATAACTGCCTGCCCTGATGATTTGTAATCCCCTTGATTTGTTTCATCCCTCTCCCCTCTCTCTCTCTCTCTCTCTCTCTCTGTCTCTCTCTTGTTCTTTCGCACACTTTCTGCATTCTTTCTGTCATGTTCCTTTGTATTTTCAGAGGTCCAGATAATATAGCTGGGATAAAAAACAATGTTCATGTTTTAATAAATTTTCTGTTTGGACAAGATAAAAGGGGAATTTGGGTATCATGTAAAAGTAAAATCTGTGGTGTCGGCTCAGCTGACGCTATGGTGGTTTTAAAAGGTCTAATAAAATCAAGATTGAAAATGAATAAGCCTTTTATAATTTAGTGGAGTATTTGGGAACTTTTACTTATATATAGGAAATAAATTGATAATGATAGGCCTTTTAAGATATATTCAGTTATATTGACTCAAAAAATTATGTTTGCTGTTTGTTCAAACTACTTATTTCAATCCAGGATCATTCTCAAAACGTACCCCTATATACATTTTTGGAAAGCACCAAATACGTCTCAGGAGGTACTTTTTTTAGCAGTTTTTGTTCTAGCGAATACACCAGAGGACAATGTGTGTGCTTTTAGAGATCTCGAATGTATCTTGCGAGTGCCATTTGAGCCTGTTGTTCTAGCATAAATTCGCCAGAGTAACCGGTCTACTGACCCACCCTCCTCCTTCCCTAAACCCAACCAACAGTGTTTTCAAAAGCAATCTAGATAAAGAAAAGCCCCCTGATTTTAACCTCGTTTTCAGATTTTACCATATTCTCACCCTGCTATTTGTTTCATTCATTCATTTTCTTTTCAACTTAATCCCTTTATTAATCTGGGGTCGCCACAGCGGAATAAACCTCCAACTTATCCAGCATATGTTTTATGTAGCGGATGCCCTTCCATATGTTTTATGATTTTTAAGATCTCAAATTTATCTTGCGAGTGCCAGTCGAGCCTGCTGTTCTCGCTTAAATCCACCAGAGGCCGATGTCGACTGACTGACTGACTGACCGGTCGAGTGACCCACCTTCCTCCCTACCTAAACCCAACCAATAGTGTTTTCAAAAGCACAGATTGACTCGTCCACTCACTTCACTAAACTCAACTGACTGTGTTTTCAAAAGCAATCCAGAAAAAGAAAAGCTCCCTGATTTTTACCAAGTTTTCAGATTTTATCACATTCTCACCTTGTTAGTTTTTTGTTTATTTATTTATTTATTTTTTGGATTTTGTTTTTGTCTTACCTGCTTTCTGGAACCGTTCTTCGCTGAAACCCCGTCATCACAGTCAACAGCTTTGCGTATCAAGTCCAACAACACACGGTGAGGCACTAGACAAACTGTCCATACAGAGGTAAGCAGTCAGCTGGTAAGTGCGAAAAGGTACAGCATCATACCACCCCACTCTGTGGCGTTCGTTTTAAAGACAAAATTAATGCTTAATGCAAACTTAATTCTTTTATGCTGTGCCAACACAAATCGCATTTTAACAGTGTTCTGATATGTTTTGGTAATATAAGTTTGAAAGTAACTCACTGATCCTTTTCATTTTTATTTATTTGTACAATAAATAAATCTTAAAGTGATTATATGATGCATATGTACATACACAAACACACACACACACACACACACACACACACACACACACACACACACA
>CAIGQZ010032553.1:421216-434311 GCA_903798205.1 Danio tinwini | reverse complement strand
ATATATATATATATATATATATATATATATATATATATATATACACACATATATATATTCATTCATTTTCTTTTCAGCTTAGTCCCTTTATTAATTTGGGGTCACCACAGCGGAATGAACCGCCAACTTACACTAGGGACAATTTTAGTCTACCCAATTCACCTACACCACATGTCTTTGGACTTGTGGGGGAAACCGGAGCACCCGGAGGAAACCCACACAAACATGAGGAGAACATGCAAACTCCACACAAAAACGCCAACTAATCCAGCCGAGGCTCAAACCAGTGACCTTCTTGCTGTGAGGCAAACGTGCTACCAATTGTGTCACCGTGCAGCCGAAACACCCATACAAACTCTTTCACACACACTCATACACTATGGCCAATTTAGTTTGTTCATTCATTTTCTTTTTGGCTTAGTTACTTTATAATTCAGGGGTCACCACAGCGGAATGAACCGCCAACTTATCTAGCATATGTTTTATGCAGCGGATGCCCTTTCAGCTGCAACCCACCTCTGGAAAACACCCACAGACTCTTGCATTCACAAACATACACTACGGCCAAATTAGATTACCCAATTCATCTGCAGCGCATGTGTTTGGACTTGTGGAACACTGGGAAAACATGCAAACTCCACACAGAAACAACAACTGACCCAGCCGGGGCTCGAATCAGTGACCTTCTTGCTGTGATGCAACAATGCTACCATGTCGCCCTATGTGGCTATCATGTCGGCCAATTTAGTTTATCCACTCACTTCTACTGCACGTCTTTGGACTGAGAGGGAAACCAGAGCACCAGGAGGAAACTCATGCAAACACGCAGAGAACATGCAAACTCCACACAGAAATGCCAACTGGCTCAGCTGGGACTCAAACCAGTAAACTTCTTGCTGTGAGACGAAAGTGCTGACCACTGAGCTGCCCCTACATATATATATATATATATATTCAACATGTGATAATACTGTATACTCCTTATCATATTAGTTCTATTTGGCTGTCAAAATGGCACACCAATCAATGCACTGACCGCCGTACCAATAAATAACAGAGATCAAGGTTCACAATCTGGAGTCACACAGGAAATAATGACGTGGACAAACCAAAAACTCAAAGTTTCACTGGCTATACACAACTACTGCAATTGCGTGTGGACAAACAGCCAAACCATGTATAAAAGGCTGTGGTTTTGAAAATACCCGTGTTCGTGTGATCAGGGCCTCACACATGAGAATAAATTCTTTGATGGGATAAAGTAAGTATAAAGGTAAATGACAGCAAAGTTCAGTTATATATGACAGCAAAGGTCAGTAATATTCCAATAAATAAAAATATTAAACAGGCTAATGTAATGCATATTACATGTATGTAGCAGTTTTTACAGGACTGTTTATGTTTATGCAGTGATGCTTTCTGTGAAGCACTTATACTGTAGGTGCGTTTATATAAGCATTTATATTTTTATCATAAATATTTTGATCAATCAGCATCAAGAGCCAGAACTGTCTATTTTATAAAATCTGTTCATAAAATCCCTGTTTCTGTGATTCTGTTTTAATAAGACACTTTCACTACCTATAAAAGCTGAAGATGTTGTTTTGTTTTTAATCCACTATTATTCATTTTCTGACAAATCTTCCTTTTACAAGTGTTTTTATATAACCTATTTATTGTCTGTATTCCTTTTATAATTGCTATGATTTTATAAAAATCTGTATGATTTACACAAATCCTATTTCAATTATGGTATGCCGGGAGATTGCAAATACTTATAGGCTTTTTAAAAAATCACTGGGTTTAATCCTTTATTATATCAACTTGTTATGTTTTTTCCTTTTACAATAAATCCACTGTGATTGAGTTTGTGCTTTTTGGACTGAAATGAAACACTGTTTCCTAATGCAATCAGCGAGCTTCTCTTATTACCTAGGCAGCTGGCCTTTTATGTATCAGGTGACATTATCTTATGCCAAAGCATGGCACAGTATCAAAAGAAGAAAAAGACAAGGCGAATTCTGGATGAGCGCCTCTATGACGTGAAGTCAAACATGTGCAAAAACCTTTCAAAATCATTTCATTTTAAAAGCACTGTAATAAAATTACGAGCTGGCTTGTTGTGGGATGAAGTGATGGTAACCTTGCAAACATTTTTTAAGTTCGAACAAAGGTTACAAAATGGAGACCTGGTCTTTAAGATGCCCTTTGAACAAACAGTGAACTTTTTACAATTTCCTGGAAGAGGAGGCAAGCACGATGACTTATTCAGCATCTGGACATCTGAACCAGCATAATCCTGTTCGAATAAATAAGACAAGAGGCAGGACAAATCAAAAATCTGTCAAAAAATAAAAAAATAAATATATAAATATCCAAGCAGAATGAGAAAAAATGCCATACAACAGGGAGTGAAGAAGTTTTGGGACTTGTCAAAAACTTAAAGTAAAGAGAATAATAGAAATGCTGAAGGTCATGCTTGACGTAAAGAGAGGTCCAAGACAGATGCTTGTTATGGGTAAGGGTCATTGTTATGCTTGATTCAGAGTAAAAAAAAAACTTTTTACTGGTTTAAATTCACTATAAAAACCATGGCTTCACGAGGTTTAGTGTTTTTTAATGGTCATAAGTGCTTGTTAATACCCAGGGTTGGAAGATAACAGAATACATCACTTCAATAAATTCAATGTGTTGCCCTGTTGAGTAGTATAGATGCAAAACACATTTTATTCTTATTGCATTTTATCTCTCGTTGAAAATAATAAATAAATACATAAATTACAAATCCAATGTTTTGTGGATGTCATTTTTCTTTAGAGCACCCTACTTGTACTCAAACGTATTTGCGATAGGTTACTAAACCTAAAAGTAAAACAATGTAATATCTTACAAATGTCATTTTTAAGAAAGTATTTTGTAATCTGCAGTGAACTTTGTTATAAAAACAACATTCCCAACCATGCTAATATCTAAACAAGTGCCCTCACAATGATAGTAAAACAAATCATTATGTGTATAGCTACAGAACCTCTGCCCCAAAGAAATACTTGACCACAACATCACCCTTAACACATTTTTGAACAATGTGACCACTTCTGTCAGGGATTATTCATCCACCAATAACAAAAACATTTATTGATTTTACTTCTTTTGGCTTCAGTGTTCGTACTGTGTGGTAGGCAGACAAGTTTTTCAGCCATGATTGTATTCACTATAGCTGCTTCTTAAATCTTTTTAATTAAATATAATTAATTATAGAATAAAGAATAAGTTCCATAATAACACTGAGGCATTCTTTAATCTATTAAATGTGCATGGAGCGACTGCAAAGTAATTTTTTAATACTAAGTCTGCATAAAGGATAACAGCACATTAAAGGAGTTTTTACCCTTGTGCTGTTTTTGTTTCAAATTTGTTGTGTGCTGAATGAATTTGAAAAGTGTACTTTAACCAGTTGCTAGACATGAAGCTCTACTGGAGCATGGGTCCTCCTCGACTGTACCCCGCCCCCCACCCCAAAATGTTTACCCTTATATAAATATCTATAGTGAATATTATAAATTAAATGATAATATTATAACTAAATAAATGTATTATTATTATTATAAAAGTAGTATTATTATACAATTAATATTCTAAACACATAACAAAAATCCAATGTAAAGACATAACTGGAGTGATATATGATCTTCTTAGATCTTCTATTCATAGAGAACAACGTCTTTATTCTTGGGTTACCACTCTACACTTACATATAAAGTAAACTGTAACTAAACGCATTTACTGGGGCACTGGCTATTTTTACCCCAGTAAAAAGGGTCTAGTGACGCCCCTGGTGAGTCTCCTTCTTCGACTCCACTCCAATCTGCAAAAGACAAAGACAGCACCAGCAGAGCCATACCTGCTGGCTGAGCTCTAGCAATGCACAAGCTGTTCTCCAGTAATTTTCTGATTAATCTTCAACAATACTCTTGTGAGTCTCCTTCTTCTGCCTGTTGTGGTTCCATGACCTACAATTTAAATGACTGCCACAGAGAAGACATCTATCTAACAAACTATGCCAACCACCACCCCCATCCTCTTGGAAGGACATCTATCTATGCCCCCATCCTTCTGCTTTTGAAGGATATTTCTGATCATCCGTTTCCAGTCATTGCTGAAATGTGTAGTTCCTATTTTTCTCCACATGCTGCACTCCAGTCTGTAAAAGACAAAGACAGGACTAACAGAGATCTACATGCTTGCTGAGCTCCAGCAATGCAAAAGTTGTTCTCCAGTGTTCTTTAAATAAATCTCCATTGGTGCTCTTGTGAGTTTCCTTTTTTTGCATGTTGTGTGTCCATTACCTGAAAAATAAACACCTGCCACAAACAAGACATCTATCTAACTATCTATGTCCACCTCCACCTCTTCTTCTTGGAGGACATCTATTTATGCATCCATCCAGGAAATACCTAACCTGACCATAAGTTTTCAGTCACTGCTGAGGTGTGATTTCTATTTCTCCACATGCCCCAGCTTAATCTGCAAAAGACAAAACAGGACTAACGGAGATCTTGCTGGCTGAACTCCATCAATAAACAAAGTGTTCTCCAGTGCTCTTTAAACAAGTCTCAACTGATGCTCTTGTAAGTCTCCTTTTTGTGCCTGTTGTGGTTCCATTATCTACAATTTAAAAAAGCTGCCACAGAGAAAACATCTAAGCGTTCCATCTAAGCTTCCAGTGAGTGTAATGGTGAATCCTCTGGGATTGCCGCACTTTCATTAGATGATACCGGGGACCAGATATCCAGCACTGCATCGGAGGGTATGCTAACATGTTCAGAAGACAATTCAGACAGCCCTCGTAGCTCCGCACGGCAATCGACTGCGTTATCATGACAATATCAAGTCGGCCACTTGTGCCCTAGCAAAGACAATGGCCACATTAGTTGTCCAGAAACGCCACCTCTGGCTGAACCAGGCCGATATGTGTGATGTTGACAAAGCTCGCTTTCTTAACTCGCCCATATCCCAGGCCGGCCTATTCGGGCGACACCTTCAGGGACTTTACCCAGGAGTTCTCGGTGGTGAAAGAGCAGTTTAAGGCGATGGGAGAGGTCATCCATCAAATACTGCTCTCCTCAATGCCCCATCCACCTTGGCTGCTCTTCCCCGAGGGCATCCACCTACGGCCACAGGACCTACTCCACCTCTGCAGCCCACTCTACCGGACAAACGGCAGCATCAAGCCTCTCAAAGAATTGAGATGCCCCTGCCTCAGGTCGCTGTCAAATCTGTTAAAAGGACTGTGAAGTGACCCAGAGACAGGCCACCCAGAGAAGAGGGGATCTGCTCTTTCCTCGGTGGAGGGCAGAGGATCACAGTCGGTAACATAAGCAACTTTAAAATCACCACTGCTGGGGTCCGGCCCAGCGGTGTCAAAATTCTCAATAAAAGAGCAGTTTCCTCTCTCTCCACATGTGCAAATCTGAGTCTTGCCAATCCTGGATGCTCCACCTTCCAGTTCACAGCACCAAGCCATATCGCCACAGGCTCTGATGGTGCAACAGAACAGTTTCCTTTCTCTAACTCCTCCGACCTCATTGTCGAATCCAGGGAGTAGGGTAAGAGACAATCTCTTATTTTCAGCTCTTCCTCTGGACGTTTCACTTCCCGGGGTGAGCACTCCCCTCCCGAGCTGCTCCTTTTCTGGCAAGTCAGCGATCTCTCCAATGATACCATTAGCACAAGCTCTGCCAGCCTGAGGTCACCCTGAGAGGCAGGTCCTTGGTAGACAACCATACTCTTTGACCACAGACATAATGAGGCGGGGGAACCCGGAGGCGATCAGCCGCTGCTTTAGTTCGTCTAAAGGTCTGGACCAAGACCTTCTTGGCTCTCCTCCAGGTGCGACGGCACTGCTGGACAAAGGCCAAGGCTGACGGAACTGCAGCATCAGGTTCCTGTGAAGGAAACAGAGGTGGTTGGTAACCAACAGAACATTGAAATGGTGACATACCTGTGGATGCTACTGGCAGGGAGTTATGGGCATATTCAATCCAGGTCAACTGTGTACACCAAGAACTAGGATTTTGGGAGGCAAGGCAGCGGAGGGCTCTCTCGAGATCCTGGTTGGCTCGCTCACACTGTCCATTGGTCTGGGGATGAAATCCTGATGACAGACTCGTAGAGGCCCCGATCTGTCGACAGAACTCCCTCCAAAACCGGGAAATGAACTGGGGACCCCTATCAGAGACAATATTCACCGGCAGACCATGAATGTGGAAGACATTGTCAATCACCAGTTGAGCAGTTTCCTTGGCTGAGGGAAGCTTCGATAAGGGTATAAAATGGGCCGCCTTGGAGAAGCGGTCCACCACCGCGGATGACGGATGAGGATGACGGTGTTGCCTCTCGAGGGGGGAAGGCCAGTGACAAAATCAAGGGCCAGGTGTGACCATGAGCGAGAGGGAATAGGTAGTGGCTGAAGCAGACCGACAGGGGGAAGATTAGAAGTCTTGTTCTGGGCACAAATTGAGCAAGCCAACACAAACTGCCTAACATCCGTGGCCATAGAGAGCCACCAAAATCGCTGACGGATGGCAGCCAGCGATCTCCTAATTCCTGGGTGGCAGGTTAGTCTGGATGAGTGTCCCCACTGGAGGATCTCTGGGCGCAACGCAGCACTAACAAATAAAAGACCCCTGGGACACTCTCTTGGTATTTCACTCTCACCACCGGCCTCCCTTACCCGCTGCTCAATGTCCCAGGAAAGAGACCCCACTACCACCTCCCTGGGGAGGATGGTCTCTGGTGGTGCTCCCTCAGGGGACCCAAATATGCGAGAGAAAGCATCTGGTTTGATGTTCTTTGTTCCAGGCCGGTATGAGAGAGTGAAATTAAATCGGTCAAAGAAAAGTGCCCAGCGAGCCTGACGGGAACTCAACCTCTTGGCTGAACGGATGTACTCTAGGTTCTTGTGATCCGTCCAGACCAGAAAGGGCTGTGTTGACCCCTCCAACCAGTGGCGCCACTCCCCCAAGGCCAACCTGACTGCCAACAGTTCGTTGTTGCCAATATCGTAGTTACGCTTAGCTGGGCTCAGCCGATGGGAGAAATAGGCACAGGGATGCACCTTCCCATCCTTGAGAGAACGCTGAGACAGGACCGAGCCTACCCCGACATCAGAGGCGTCTACCTCAACAATGAACTGCCGTTCCGGATCTGGAATGGAGAGAACAGGGGCAGAGATGAAACGGGACTTTAAGTCATCAAAGGCCACCTGAGCATTCAAATTCCAACAAAACGGTACCTTGGTGGAGGTTAGAGCCGTTAAGGGTGCAGCAATCAGACTAAAATTCTTGATGAATCGCCTATAAAAGTTGGCAAAGCCCAAGAATCGCTGCAGTGCCTTGCGGGTGTCAGGGACTGGCCACTCTGCCACGGCCCTTACCTTAGCAGGATCGGCTTTAATCCCATTAGCTGAGATGACAGACACCAGAAACGTAACTGATGATGAGTGGAATTCGCATTTCTCTGCTTTTACATAGAGTTGGTTCTCCAGTAGCCATTGCAAGACCCGGCGGACATGCTGAGTGTGCACCTGCAGAGACGGAGAAAAAATTAAAATGTCGTCCAGGTACACAAAGACAAACTTATTAACCATGTCTCTCAGCAGGTCGTTGACCAGGACCTGGAAGACAGCAGGGGCGTTGGTCAGACCAAAAGGAAAGACCAGGTATTCATAGTGTCCCGTGGGAGTGTTAAAGGCTGTCTTCCACTCATCCCCCTCACGGATCCGTACCAGATGGTAGGCATTGCGGAGGTCTAACTTGGTAAAGACCTTGGCTCCCTGCAATAATTCAAATGCAGACGACATGAGAGGTAAGGGGTACCTGTTCTTGACTGTGATGTCGTTAAGGCCCCTGTAGTCAATACAGGGACGCAGGGAGCCATCCTTCTTTTTTACAAAAAAGAACCCAGCGTCAGCAGGAGATGAGGAGGGGCAGATGAGGCCAGCATGGAGAGATTCCTGAACATACTTGTCCATGGCCTCTCTTTCAGGACCAGAAAGGGAATAAAGGCGACCCTTGGGTCGGAGAAGTACCTGGGAGGAGATCAATGGTACAGTCATAAGGTCGATGAGGAGGCAGGGACATGGCCTGAGACTTACAAAAGACCTGATGAAGATCTTGGTATTCCGCCGGGACCTTGGTTAGGTCAGCTGCCTCCACCTGCAACACAGGAGACACAGAACCAGAAACAGCAGTACCCAAACAAGACGCTAGACATAACTGGCTCCAGGCTAAAACAGAGTTACTAGACCAATCCACATGAGGGCCATGCTGTACCAACCAGGGGTGTCCTAAAACTACTGGTGCACTAGGAGAATCAAGGAGGTACAGCCTGGTAACCTCATGGTGATTGCCAGAGACAACAAGACTTACAGGAGGGGTGGAGTGAGTAATGGACGTGATGATATGACCATCAAGTGACCAAACAGAAATGGGACGAGGAAGGGGGACAGCAGGAATGCCCCACCGGGCAGCAGTGGCAGTATCCAAAAAGCTGCCCTCAGCACCAGAGTCCAACAGGGCAAGGCAGGAATTAGAGAGTTCTTTGTAGTGCAGGGAAATGGGTAACTGAGTACGTGATGAAGTGGGGTTAAAACAGGGGTAAGCGCCCACCAGGATACCCCAGACTACTGGCGGGCCTTGTCTTTTAACAGGCATTTCAAGGTGAGCAGGGTCAGAACAAATGCCACCTTCGACTTCTCAGTGGCATAGCGACAGGGCTGCAGGGCAAAAACAAGGGAGCACTGGGCAAGAAAGGGCCGGCAGGAATTAGGATCCCCATCGTATGTTGGTGGGTTATTGGCGTGGGGCTCTGGCTCTGGCTGGCGTGATATTGGAGCTGGGGACATAACAGGGCTGCTTGCTGCGGCTTGTTGAAGGCTTTCAATCTGAGCACTTAGCTCTGTAACTTTTGCAGCTAAAAATTCTACTTCACGTGATGTGCTACTCAACTGGGTCAGATGTTGTCCCTATAACGCCCCCTGCTGAGCGAGTGCGGTTCTGACCTGTTCTGCGCCTGCTGAATCCATGATGTGGCCAGATCGTTCTGTCAGGAAAGAGATCGGATTCAATTGCAAGCAACAGTTAGTTTTAATTATAATGTGAATGAATGAGCAAAGCAAGCAGTAACGGGACCGTCCGGCAGATGGCGATGGTGAGCAGTGGGGAGTTCAGACCAGTGAGGATGCCAGAGGATGGCGAAGAAGAAGCCTGCCGGCGGATGTTTGGGTCAGCGCAGCAGCGCGGCGCGATTGCCGGCGGCGGCCGGCTTCTTGATTAGCTGACAGATGGTTAGAGACCGATACAGGCACAGAGGAAGCGAGCAGCGTGATCCGGGGGTTGAGAAAGCCGAGTGGCCGTCTGCCGCGGGAACCGGACAACAGCGAAACCAGCCGGAGAGCAGGAGCCGTAAACAGCGAGCACAGAGATGGTTACGGTAAGTAGATATTGCAGGAAACTCTAACATACAGGGGACAGGGAGAGGCAAAAATAAAAACTAAAAGAGGTAAAGCAAAACAGCACTGGAGCCTCAAAACAAGACAAGACAAGACTGGATGTAAACAAACTAGACAAGAGCGGTTAACTAGCTTAACTAGACAGGGATGCGAGCTGGGTCTGCGTGATCAAGCAAAGAACACAACGATCTGGCACAAGACAGAGGACACGAGGAAAATATAAAGGGATACTGATCATTGAGTAAATGAAAACAGGTGTGGAATTAATGGTAATGGGTGAACGAGAGGGTGGGGAAACAAATGACAACGGAGCACATGTTGAGCTGTCAAAACAAACCTCTGACACAAAAACACGTAGACAAAAGTGGGACAGAACAGACCACAGTTATGACAGCTATGATAAGTCTAATAGTTCTAGAACTCTTGTTCCACTGTTAATATAGCCTACTCTCGTAACCATGTTAACAAAGTTAAACGAGTGCATCGATGCCCATTCTGGCCAATCACAGATATTTCTCTTGAGCTCCTGAACACAACGGCCATTTAACTTATGCTGATATGCCCTTTTTTTATTGGCTGCAGCTCATCACTATATCAGACCGCATGAGGGGTCAAGTCGGCTGACTGGTCTGGAATATTTAGCATGCTAGATATTGGATTTCCGTCTCCAAGGTGTTGGCGACACGTTAGCGAGCCTCTTTGATGCACCATCAGATTTTTTCCCAATCACAGCACGATCTGCGCGGCAATTAAATCCATCCATCTTATGCCCTCTTGGGATCTCTCTGTAGTCCTGGTGGGTCTGCAAAGAAATCTGTTTGAACCACTCGAATCGGTATCCTTAAAAATTCTGTCCATGAAGACAGCGCTGCTGGTTGTGCTGGCACTAATCAAGAGGGTCGGGGATCTGGAGGCATTTTCGGTCAGCGAATTGTGCCTGGAATTCAGCTACATGCCCAAGGTTCCTACCACCCCTTTTAGAGAGACCAGGTGGTGAACCTGCAAGCGCTGCCCACAGAGGAGGCAGACCCAGCCCTGCACCTTTATGTGGAATGTACGCAGAATGTATTATCTTCTGAGCAGCTCTTTATCTGTTTAGGTGGTTGGCAGAAGGGAAGTGCCGTATCAAAACAGAGCTTGACCCTCTGGATAGTAGATGCCTATCTGAAATCTTTCTAAATTATTCCCATATAATGGTAATTAAAGGGCCTAGGGGACGTTGGAAGGTTGCGCCCTTGGTGATTCTTGCGTGCTCGCACTATGCTTGGCAAACTTCACATAGGGGGCGGGATGGGCTCAGCTGCTGTGGTGCTTTCCATACACTCTTTCATTGAGTCTTGTTAGACACACGTCAGAGTTCCCACTGAAGGGGAACGTGCCGGTTACTAACATAACCCATGTTTTAACAGGGACACCTGTCTCTGATGCCACAGCAGCTGGGTCTCACTTTAGTGGCTAAAGTGTAACTGCTCGCTCCACGTGTGTCGGTTGTATACTCTACTTATAATTAATCATCGGCACCTGCGGAGCTGAGCTCTGCAAACTCACTGGCATTCATTGGCCCATTTTCTTACTCTTCAGAATGATTGGTCATCTATCTCCGATAGTGTCTTGTTACACACACACATGTCTCCATTCCCACATTCCCAGGGAACGTGGGTTACATTAGTAACTGGGACGTTCTCTAGTGTTCTTCAGATAAATCTCCACCGATGCTTTTTTGATTTTCCTTCTTCTGTCTGTTGTGTGTCCAATACTTGTCATCTTGCTATCCATCTTTCTATCTGAAGAAAATACCTGACCATCACTTAGTATGTAAAAATTAAAGTATATAATTTCAAATTACGATGTACTTGTCATCACTGAGGTGTGTTTCCCTGTTTTTCCACATGCTCCATGCCAATCTGCCAACGAGAAAGAAATCAAGTCATTAATTAATCTCAGTACATTTCTTTGGAAACTAACTCAATTGTTGAGTCTGTTCAAGCAGTTCTACCTGTTTGCTGAGCTCCAGGTCTTCAAGTACTGTATATCTCTGCCGTTCCTCTTGTGAGTCTCCTTCTTCTGCTCCACTCCAACCTGTAAAAGAGAAAGACAGTACCAACAGAGCCCTACCTGCTCTGTTGCTCTGTCAGATAAATGCCTATCGATGCTCTTGTGAGTCTCCCTCTTCTGCCTGCTTTCTTTTCATTACATGAAAAAAACCTGACAAAAACAAGGCCTATCTACCTACAGGGATGGGCAGTTTTTATGATACAAGTATTTCAAATACAAAATAGTATTTCGTAATTTGTATTTGACAGGGTTGATAAAAATGGGTTAATATTTTGTATCAAAATACATTAGTGTCTTGTATCTTTGTATTTTTTAAATACTGTAAAATACTTTGTAAGACGTCTACATGATGACATAAAAACAAACATGTGGACTCTGATTGGCGCTTTTTCAGTTATTTGATTAGGCTTGAGATCAGAACAGAAACTTAAATAATAAAGAAGGTGGTCAATGATTGGAGTATGGATGAAAATTATGCAACACACATAAAGAAAACAACAGACAAATGACAGGGGAATATTTGGGAGAAAGTCCACAATCATTGAAAATAGTATACTGCACAATGCTAAGACCAGTAATATTTAATGGCAGTATAGTGTACAGTGCATTAGCATCTTGGTTTAAGAAATGAGATGGAATAAAAGATCAGTCCAAAAACAGAAATATGCAGCCTACAGCACATAATCCTTATCAGTCTCAGTGCTGCAGGTGGAAATGCTAAGGAGGTTCAGAACTAAATAAATAGAAAACACCTAAAGATAGTGCACTGGTATTCACTAAGAGGGTAAACTGAGACACTTTCAGTTAAAGAAGAACTATAAAAATCTTGGGAGAATAAGTAATCTGCACAAATAATAGTAGTTTTAGATGGATTGCTATGTATGCCAAGAAAATAAGACATAAACATTAAATTAAGTCCTACAACTTATAAGTACCTACAATACTTCATTGACTGTTTCAAATGCGAGTAGTTGATCTGCAGGTTGTGCATTGAAGAGTCCAAAAAAACATGATTTTTGGAATTGACTAAAAACTGAAGATATTAGTAGTTTTCAAAATATTGAAGATTTTAATAGCAAAAAACAATTGTAATAATATTATTAAAATAACCTCTTCATACTGTATATCATCCTTTTAAAATATAAGACTGTTAAGAGATGGTGTTAATTTTACTGGCCATGCAATGGAGGGAAACAGAAAAAAGAGATAAAGTACTATGTTCCAACTCATTACATGTATTACATGGTTTTTACAGTGATTAAAGTGATCATCTTTAAGACAGGACTTCTTGTGTGGAATTTGAACAAAAGATATAGTGAAATTACTATAAGAGAAACAAAGGTTTATGAATACCTCCTCGTGCACAGGTGTAGAGGTGACTGAGTCGAAATGCTGTTGCTGTCAAACATTTTTTACTTCACTGAGTCAGTTTAATGGTGAAGGGATTAATTGAATAGTCCTATTGATGGAAACTTTGTGAAGAAATTTCATGCTACCTTGTAAAAGTATTTTGTAGTATTTTCAAAATA
>CAIGQZ010032553.1:382330-411216 GCA_903798205.1 Danio tinwini | reverse complement strand
CCCTGGGGCTATTGCCTTCCATAACCCCCAGCCCCCCAAGCCAGACCCACTCTGCCTGGGGGGTCTCACCCTTTCTGGGGGAAGCTCCGGCTCCGTAGGAGCCATGGATTGACACCTGATCTCCAGCAGTGCCCGGGCACCCCACACTTAAGCCCAGGAACACAGACTTTGCCAACTGCACGCGCCAGGCATACGTACCGTTGGTGATCCACCTGGCTCTG
Organism: Danio tinwini; assembly: GCA_903798205.1. Taxonomy (NCBI): domain Eukaryota; kingdom Metazoa; phylum Chordata; class Actinopteri; order Cypriniformes; family Danionidae; genus Danio; species Danio tinwini. Next base: position 410,995 of record CAIGQZ010032553.1, on the reverse strand, counting down.
GTGCACCACCCTTTCTCCCGTGCTACAACCTGCAAATATTAGACTTTAAAGGTGGTTGGGGTGCACCAGCCTTGCCCAGTTCCACCTCCTGACGCTGTTCAGTTTACGAGGTGGCTGGGGTGCACCAACAACACGTAGTACTGCCAAAAGTTAATGTAAGGCTTCCATATATTTCCCTGCACTTAGTGTGCAGCGAGTGGTGGGGGTTTACTGCGTTTGCTGAGGGCAGCTGTTTATCAATGACGCCCCCCTAGGGGTCTAGGCATGCCAGGATTCGCCCAAAGGCTCGCGGGAAACGGATGCTCTCAACTGGGCAGCAGAGCTGGCCAGACCTTCTTTGGGGTTGGGTCTAGGTACGCCAGGACGCGTAAAGGCTTGCGGGAAACGGACACTCTCAACCGGCCAGTAGAGCTGGCCAGACCCCCTTCGGGGTTGGGTCTATGCACGCCAGGACGTGCCCAAAGGCTCGTGGGAAACGGACGCTCTCAAACGGGCTGCAGAGCTGGCCAGACCCCCTTGGCATGCCAGGATGCGCTCAAAGGCTCGCAGGAAACGGACGCTCTCAACCAGGTAGCAGAGCTGGCCAGACCCCCTTTGGGGTTGGGTCTAGGCACGCCAGGATGCGCCCAATAGCTCATGAAAAACAGGCGCTCTCAACCGGGCAGCAGAGCTGGCCAGACCCCTTTCGGGATTGGGTCTAGGCATGCCAGGACACGCCCAAAGGCTCGCGGGAAACAGACCCTCTCAACTGGGTAGCAAAGCTGGCCAGACCCCCTTCGGGTTGGGTCTAGGCACGCAAGGAACCGCCCAATGGCTCGTGGGAAATGGACACTCTCAACCGGGCAGCAGAGCTGGCCAGACCTCCTTCGGGGTTGAGTCTAGGCACACCAGGACGCACCCAAAGGCTTGCAGGAAACGGACGCTCTCACCCGGGCAGCAGAGCTGGCCAGACCCCCTCCGGGGTTGGGTCTAGGCACGCCAGGACGCGCCCAACAGCTTGTGGGAGACGGGCACTTCTACCCGGCAGCAGACATCGCCAGAGACCCCCTGGTTCGTTGAACCGTAAAGCCGTCAAAACCCAAGTCCACTCTTTTGCACCTTTTTCGAAAACACTATGGCAGGTCAGAGGCAATTGGGGTCGGGCACGTACCTTCAGGTGCGGGACATCCAGGAAAGGTGATCTCCCGTTGGGCATGGCTTGGCGTGCTTGGGCCTGGTCTAAACAACTCTACCGGTGGGAGTCTTCATGTTGTTTCCACCTGTCAGACCCACCGTACCCCAAACAGACTTAGTCAATTCAGAAACCTCGCTGGTCAGACTCACCATCCCCCAAACGGACTTAATCGATTCAGAGACCCCGCCGGTCAAACCCACCGTCTCCCAAATGGACTTAATCGATTCAGAGACCCCGCCGGTCAGACCCAAGGTCCCCCAAACTGACTTGTCGATTCAGAGACCCCGCCGATCAGACCCACCGTCCCCCAAACGGACTTAGTCGTTTCAGAGACCCCCCCCCTAGATAGCAGAGAGCTAAAAAAAAAAAAAACACCATCCCCAATCCATTTTGACTTCCTTAGGAAAAACATTTCTGCTGCATACAAAGTGCTCATTAGTAGCAAAATCAGTGCTAGTATGTAAATGGAGTATTAAAACACAGCTTGAACAGCCATATTCATGAAACTAAAGTTTTAAAGTCACTAAGTTCAAACAGTACAGCATAACAGCAATCTCTCACAAACCTTTTTGTCCATATCAGTGTAGGTTTTTTGCTTCAGATTCCTGAAGCTTTTCATTTTCTGCCAAAGCTTTTGGCAGAGCAGTTCCTCTCTTAGCTTCTTTTTAAATGGAAATTAATAATGAGAGACAAACAAGGCCAGAGAGATGCTTAAGTATGCAGATGTAGGGTCCCTTGGGCCTACTTAAAGTGCACTCTTCTGTTGCTGTGGCGGGAACAAACTTTAGAATTCAACAGGGTGATAGTTACCTACACATGCTTCTGCCATTAAAACAGATTTGTTATTATTCCGGCGGCTAGCTATAAACAATATTGCTTTAAAGGGACAGTTCACCTAAAAAAGAGGACACAAAGCTCTTTAGCTCTCTTTAGCACATAAAACAATTGTGAATAAAGCACCGTTTATGTTCAATGTGTTTCTGATAATCTGACACCAAATATAAAAAAGAATGGAATTTGTACAACTGTTAAGCTAAAAATTTACATTTATTTTTGTATCATTTTTATCCACAAAGTGTGCAGCTTTTATCACTGCAGTGATTTTTTTTCTGGGCTTCTGGGAGATAGATATTGATATTAGTATACTTACTAAATAAAGTATACTTTTATACTTGATCTTTACTTAAGTATACTACTTTTTCCTAAAGATGTATTTGCTGACTTCTTGTCACTCTGACAGCCAAGTTGGGTCAAAGCTAGGGATGCTCCAATCAGGATTTTTGCAGCCGATACCGAGTACTGATTGATTCCTTGTCATGGTGATCGGCTGATACTGAGTACCGATTGTAATGTCTCAAGCTTTGTAATGCATTGAGCAAATTTTTTTCTCTAAATTTGAACCTTGAGAAGATCTTGCCTTACCTTAGAGAATAAATGAAGGATGCTGCATATAATTTTTTGAACACATTTCTTATAACCATTAAGGTGTGAACGTGTCATGGCCAGAAGCAGCTTTACAGAAAATAATTTATCCATTGATTCATTTGACTCGGTTTAGTGCCTTATTTAGCATGGGTCTCCACAGCCAATGAACTGCCACAGAAAATAATAAAACACAGATATAAAAATTGGTGAGAAAAATTACAAACAAAAGGGACTAAGCTGAAAAAGAAAATAAATGTATGTCTATGAATGAATGAATGAAATTACAAACAATGCAATTTGGAAACATCGCAAATGATGAAAGAAGAGTTCAACATGTCTCAATTAAGAAAAGTTTGGAGCACATATTTGATGCATAAGAAGTTAAAATGCACACCTATAAATCTATTAGTTCTTTACTAAAAGGAAATAGGGCTATAAATGTTTAATGCAATAAGTAAATTACAAGAAGTTATATTATTAAATATTCATGTTAAAAATAAATGAAGTTTTATTTATCTAATAATTCCAGCCAGCTTTTTGTGAACTTGCATGTCATTGACATTGTCAAAAAAAACTGAATTTTCAGTTGTTGTATGTAAAAAGGCCTAAATACATGCAAGACCATTCAAATAATTTGCTAGCTCCAACTATTGACAGCAGATCACTCAATGTGTGAGAGAGAGAGAGAGGGAGAGGACTTGTGATATCTTTATTGCTCTATTCGTTTAACCTAAGAGATGTAATGTTTAGACCATCTCTGTGCCTCTAGCGATCTGTTCTCTTGCTCATTCACTCTCGTAGCCATGTTTTTTGGGTATTTTAACCTTTAACCCATTTTTGGGGATCACGGAGCCAGTATAAATTTGCGGGAGACTCACGGAGCTTCCAGGAGAAGTCATAAGGTTAGATGAGACAGTAGATTGCGGCGATCACTCTGCTTGTGTCACAGCAGCTTAAAACACTGGAAATACAAGGGCTGCACTTGCAACACAGAGAGCATCAGTCACGTGAGTCACACCAGTAAACAGAGGTCGCACCGCATCCGTATGTATTTCAACTGTATTTTTAAGATCGCTCACGCCCCACACATCATTTACCTGTGTTGTGGCTGCTGTAGGCTATGCATAATATATATAATATGCAGCGCATGTGCATCTTCGGTCCTGTCAGGTGTGGTGCGCACTCTCATTCCTAAACAGCAGAGAGTGTCTGTGTGAACTCCACCATGTGCGATTCAGAGAGCAGAAATGTGTAAATGCGCAACCATGTAGAGACAGAAATGACATGCTGTTGTATAAATAAGATAGTACATACGACTATTTAGCTTGTTTATTAAAAGAAGTTGTGATCTGGCGCTATATAGAAAATAACATTAACTTGACTTCAAGGGAGCGGGGAAAGCCATTGGGAGAAACATACAATTTTGGAACCACTTGAGGGTATGTAAATCGGAAGCGTATTACATTTTTTAGCTGATCTCTTTAAGATGTATTTTTGTCAATTTTGTTTCCCTAAATACAGGTGTCAGTGGGGGCCCATTTTCCAATTGGTATTTAATGGGTTTTCAGTGATCTGATAACAAGTAATCAGCTGAGACATATTACTATTATCACTTGGTATTAGCATTTTTTTTCTTAGCATCTGGCAGCAAGTCCTATTAAACAAAGCTATGTGACATGGCTTACAACCAGCAGACAATGAGCAGGGTCTACAATGTCAATAAATAATTACATTTTGCATCTGTTTTTCTACCAGGTTGACAGTGGTCACACTGGTGCCAATACCAGTTTGCCTCACAGAGCAAAATACACACATTACAAATCATAGCTGGTTCCATCCTTTTCAGTTACTTTCTTTCCCACCTGCTCATACACTACAAAACAGTTTCGCAACATGCATCACACAGAGCATTCATGCAGACTTGATGTACAGTGTAACAAAATTAGAACACATAGTCGCAAATGAAAATAAAAAAAATAAAAAATAAAATATGTAATCATTTTTAAATAAAAAATGTAATCAACTGTATCTCAACTGACCACATCCTTAGTTAATTGAAAATGGCTTTTCAATTCTTAACAGCAAATCAATACACAGTTCTCTGAAATACTTGTCAATCATGACATTCCAAGGATACCAACTGCTGAAACTAATAACACAAGCTTATCAGGATACTTCATCTTGAAAGTCATATATTTATCATTTACACCACTGTTCATGACTGTTTGGCATCGTTTTGCTGAATCAGTTAGGCCCAATCCCAATTCTATTTTTGCTATTTTTGTACCCCTTCCCCTTGGCCCTTACAGCCGAGGGTTAAGGGGAAGGGCTTCAAAATTTACACCTAAGAATTGGGACAGCACTACAACACCTGCACACGTCATCATGTCATCGCAATCTCTTGCTTCACATGAGATCAGACGATCGGGACTGTTGAAGTTATTCCAGTTGTGTTATTCTTTTGGTATTTATTTTCAGGAAACCACTGAAGGCATGTTATCATAACGATCTAATGTGGCAATAAGATCGTAACTATATTGTGTATTTACACAGTGGCCGTATTCGTCTGTAAACACACAAAAACAACACTAACATTATAGCAGACACTGTAAAAAGCTCATTCCCAGCCACTTTTTTTTTTGACAGGGTATTGGAATGTCATCGAGTGTTAGAATGTTGTGGGACTGCTGTACAGGAGTTATGATTAGGGATTATAGATCGCGAAATTGTTTTTTTTCTAGTGTTTTTTTTTTAACCATGACGGTAAAACACAAACGCGATTATGAATATTAAAACGTGTTTGTTTGTTGTAAAAACTCGTAATAATGACAAAAAATACTAATTTATGGGTCTCCTTACTTCCGGGTTCAGCAATACTGCCGCTGCGGCAGGTGAATTATGGAAAATTTTCTTAGCCCTTGGTTTCGAGTGTGGTCCTGAAAATCTTCATTCAAAGGGCTATTCACCCCTTCCCCTTAGCCCTAAGCCTTCAAGCTATAGAGAATTGGGACACCCCTACCCCTTCGCGTGAATGAGCAAAATGAGGGTAAGGGGAAGGGCTAAGGGGTGGAATTGGGATTGGGCTTTAGTGTAGGCTGCATTCAACTGCTGTCTCAATAATAAAATATTACAGCTCAGGTAAATGTTTTGTGGCTAGTAGCCATGTAAAAAATGTGAGAATGTACATCTAGGTGTTTGTTTTTGCAGAATACTGCTTCGTATCGGGCTGCTGATAAGCCTGTCAGGCTTTATTCTGCGAGAACAGCAACCTAACGTAGAACTAGAGTACATTATCTTTTACTTAAATGTGCATAGTTGCATTTCTTTCTGTAAAGCAGAAGTGGAGAAAAGAAGTGAGAAATGAAAACAGGACTAACTAGAGATATGGAGATGGTCCGCCCTGAAATAATTGTAGCTACAGGGGTGAAATTTGATGAACAGTGAGTGGGCCAGAATATTCTGGCAGGACACATTTAGCTTTTGAGAGAGATAGGAATAATGACTTTTTTTAGGGTGCTAGGGAAAAGGAGATTTTAGGCCTGGTCTTGTTTATGCTTGGACTGTTATTATTGGAGAGAAAAGGCTTATTGGATTTCAATAATAATGCGGACGCAGTGGAAAACACAGATTTTTACAGCTTGAAAACTGCTAACGTGTTCCCTGATTTTTTTTAGGATGCAATGTGAAGTGCTAATATATAACATACACGTTTAGTCCCCATGAGTTACTAAATTCAGTTCAATATTAATATTCTTTTTGTGTTTGGTCAGCAGTAGTTTTAAAGTTTAAAACGTCATCTTCATCTTTTACAGAACATAAAGGTCATCCAGAAGTGTAAATGCTCATTGTTTAAATCCCATTATGTCAATTAAAGTGTTATTGCACCCAAATATTATAGGAATAATATATTATTAATAATTACTCACTCTCCTATCATTCCAAACCCTTGAGATCTTTGTTCATGTTCAGAACAAAAATAAAGATTTTTTAGATGATTTCTGAAAGCTTTCCCTGAAAGGTTCCTAACTCATTCAAAGTCCAGAAATGTTCCAAAACCTCTTCAAAACAGACTTTGGTGGTTCAATTGGAATATCAAAATATTTGCAAGCTACACACTGCAAAAAATCATGACAAAAAGTCATGTCTACAAATGTTTTTGTTAATTTAACTTATTTTAATAAGTTATTTAGGTTTCAACTACAATGACGAGAAAAGTTAATTTTATCAAAACTAAAAATATTAATTCTGCAAGATTTTTTTACAGTGCAAATATACTTGCACATTAAACAAATATAATGACTCTACAGTATGGGGAATGAGAGAGCTTTCAGAATTTAAACCTAAATTAATTTGTGTTTCAAAGATGAACAAAGTTTGGATCGATAAGAGGGTATGGGTAATTCCCCATTTTTGGGTAAACTAACCTTTTAAACTTATATGCTGTTATTATTTTTGTCTGAGTAACACAAAATGAGACATTTTACACAACTTTTATATTGGCCAAAGATATATATTACATAATTCTATTAGCATTTTTTTTCTCGTTTAAAGTGAATTGCTTCTTGTTGCATCAGGTATATTTTTGTTTTCTGTTTCACTTCAGGTCTCAGAACCATTGATATGCACCTCTTGATAAACAGTATGCAATGTTTTTTTCCTTCAGAATTTCTCTGATGGTAGAAAACCTATTTGGAAGAATCATGAACCAAGTCTGCGAAAATCCATCTAGTCAAACTGACGTTACTCTCCAGCCCAAACGCCCTGCGGTAAGACTTTTCATTTTGCATGACACATCTTGCTGTTATATATGGGGTTATGGGAAAGTATGTTAACATTTTTGCAGAAACTTTAGATTAACAGTAACTTCGGGCTAAAAGTTAAAAGTTTTATTAACATTATCTGTTTTGAACATATGGGGGAAATCCTTAAATTCTGTTCTTTGTGTACTTTACCTCTTTGGAAGCTCTATAGTTCGGCTCATGCCAGTAATATCTGTGATGCAGAGTCAACTTAAAGGGATAGTTCATCCAAAAATCATCATTTACTAACCCTTGTTTAACTCTCCAAGGATTTTCCATAGATTTTCATTTAGGTTTAGATCAGGGCTCTGGGCCGCCATTTCATTATTTTTAATGGTTTGAGCCATAATGCATTTCTTTAACCACTTTGTGTGTGCAAAATCAATTTGGTTCTCTCAAAGTTTTTCATGAACCAATTGTTATGGCTTCATGACAACGATGTTTATAACAGTTTTATGATATTTTTTTTGTCTTGATAATGTCAAGCTGTCATGACAAAAAAAAATTCAGGTTATGATGTATTTGGTTGTCAAGTTATCATAACACAAAACATCATCTTTTCATATAAAATGACATAACTGAGTGAATAACATTTTATGCAGGCTTATGACAACTGTCAATAAGTGTCATGACGGTCTTATGAACACACCTTTCAAGTAAATTGTTCCCAAATATTACAAAGGTTTACATAACTCTAGTCACATTTGTGCTTAAGTCATTTAACAGTAGTTGACATATCACTCTCACAAGATATTCCTAAACAGATTCAATGCTTTTATCACATTGAACTTTATACAAGCAGTCATGCTACACGTATCAGATAGTTCACAAGCTGATGTTCAGCAAGTATTTTGTTGCATTATTCAAACTAAAAGGAAAACAAATTATGAACCCAAACCTCTCCAATTTCACACTCTAGAATCCAACTGATGTGCACTGTAGTCCACCTCTTCCAACCAGGATTTACCTATATAAAAAATACAGCACTTCATTTTTAAATGAAGTAACTTTGGTAATTATATTGACTTAAGGAATTGTAATCAATTTACACAAATTTAAAATGGAATGCATTACAGTAAAGTAATTTTCTCAGACTACATACTGTGTAACAATTTATACCCAACTCGCATAGCAATCCTTGGGCTGTACATGAAGATACTGTTTATAGTGTGGATCACATGTTCTGTGTACTGACCGAGCAATATTTTCACTCATATTTTCACTCATCCTAACTCTCACCAAATCCACCTTCTTTCTAAAAGGTAATTGAATTCCTAACTCAGACCAGCTGCAGACGATTAGTCTAAAAACACCATCCCATCTCCTCCCAGCTGTTGTTGGCAGTGTTGTTTTACCCCCAAAGAGCTGCTGACTTTGAGTTCACCTGAACAGTGCTTATATGCAGATTATCACAGAATCAGTCCACTTGAGGATTCATGATTGGCTCTCTGATCTTCCAGCAGTCCTATTTTTCTAGGGCAGGTTGGATTCATAACACAAATAATGAGCTACTTTGTAATAGAGCAGGGTATGTATGAATACAACCTGCGTCTTTGATGATTCTGCCGATGTTGATTAAAAAAACACCAATAAACAAAAGATTTCTCAGCAAAAAATAAGATTTCTGTATTTTCTGTATATCCCACTCACCTCTGTATTTTGTCATGAAAGACGACAAACTGGTTTGAAATCTGATTAAAATGTGTCCTGAACGTTTCTATTAAATTTCAGATTGGTGTGTCCTGGTTTTGCCATTACTATGGCAACCTTTATAGATGATCACTCGACTGTCTAAACGGAAAGATCCGATTTCATCACTTTCGAAATTGTTTGAAAAACAAGCTGAAATTGGATGCAGTTTGAACAAAGCAAAAAGGCTCTTTGATCAATTTCTCAGAAGCTGCTTTCCCTCAAACACTGATGAAAATGACCTGGAATGTATTCCATTTTTGATTGGTTCATTAGCACCGCTGTATCAGATTGAAAAATGTTATCTGTGTTTGTGATGATGGTGATTATCATAATCAGATTCAAAGCACAGCACCAGGTAAGCGTAAAGTAACTCTTGCCTCTGTTAATGAATGCACACACACGGCCAAAGCACTAACACACACTCTGTCAGGAGTCAATCATGTGGAACCTTTGTGAGCTTATTATATCATTTTTTTTTTTATAACAGAGACGAGACTTAGATGTGCGCACCTGGTCAGGATTGAGGCTAAAACTTGTCAGATTAGATGTAGGTATGTCTTTGTACGGTAAAGTAATAACCGGATGGTGGCTCTGCCAAATTATTGAATTACTCAGAAATGCACATAAGTAGTTTTCTGAGCAAGGGTTCAACAAGCAATTTTTCCCTTTTTTATTCAGTCTATTAGGTTGGAGAGAACATTTTCTGCAAAGCCATGGCAATTCTGGGTAGTGAAATCTGGGACAAAATCATGCAGGCATTTTATCCAAAAGCATAGAACTGTTTTTCACAGCCTTTTTTTTAGGGTTGTTTGTCAGCAAATGACCAAGTGCTGAAATACGTTTCAGCACAAATAAATATTAAAAATAAGTATTTAAATTTAATAGGAGGAAAATCATCTCAAAGCAGGGTCATTAACTATAACTAAAACTCACATTTTGTGACTCAGTTGATTCAGAGATGGCAAAAGTACACACATCCTTTACTCAAGTAGAAGTACAGATACTCATGTTTGAAATGACTCTTGTTAAAGTTGAAGTACTGACTGCACTTTTGTTCTCAAGAAAAAAAAGTAAAGAAGTACAGACTGAAATATGTACTTGGTAGTAAAATGTGGAATTCATTACTACTACCTGTTTTAGTTTCAAAGTGGTAACTACACACACGTCATGTATACATCTATACAAAATAACTTACATTTTTGTTTTATTTTTTTGCATTTTCAGCTGCAAAATAGCCAAGCAACATCAATCTACAATATTGTTCAACAACACCGCTCAAAAAGTTGGCTGTTAAGAACAATAGCTGCCATACACGTTCGTATACTCTGAAACGTAATTCTGTAGGCCTATATTTTTATAACTAATAAATGTCTTAAATTTAACACTTATTGATAAAAAAAAAATATATATATATATATATCATGTATATGTATTTGACTATAAATTAAATATTTGCATTATAATAAAGCTGCTTCATTTTCTTCAGACAGCACACTCTTACAGCTCATATGATTTGGATTTAACTATTTGTTTTTTTGTTTTGTTTGTTTGTTTTCAGAGTATTGTGTATTTTAAATAAGGGATAAAATTATTAATGCTGTCAATACATTTTTGCATCACTTTTTTCACATGATATATTTCTGATCCTTTGCATTCTATTTTCCTTCATGTCACCCAGTATAAATACTTTTGATATTCTAAAATATTTTTCTTACAGTTTATTTAACAAATTTAAATGAAGACTACAATGTAGACTATATAATATATATATATATATATATATATAAAAAAACAAAAAAACAGAATAAATTCTGCACTAGGAACTCGTTGAAAAAAAATCTCAATGCATATTTTATTCATAAAGTATTTAATTGCTTTAGTACTAACTGTACAAACAATGACAAATTAACACAATTGTTTTTTTTGTTTGTTTGTTTTGACAGCTAATAAATCTCAAAAGTTTCAGACACCTTTACCAATATCTAAATGCTTTTGTAAACATCCAGTTATTCTTTACACAAATTAAGAAACCAGCTACTATATTACAATGGCTCTTATAATAAAGAAAATCCACTCTAACTGTAAAACTAAATAAATTGCTAAATACTCTTGACACATGAAAGTGTAAAGCATGCAGGCCACAGCAAAGGTTGAAAGTTATTTTATGTAATTTTGCTCACATGGATAATTGAATATTAATCAGATGATATCATTACGCTGCTGTGCCACCAGCCAGTCGTTGCATTGCTGATCATGATTTTGAGGATCGATAGATCTGTCCTTCACAACACACGCAGAGATCTCAGATCAGTTCATCCAGACATTTTAATCTATTCGTGAACTTGTTTGAAGAACCAAATTAGCCAGAGATCAGTTATCAAGATTAAAAGATCCAGGATCTGCCAAATCATCTTAGATCATTTGAGTGAGGTATGAAGAACGGACCCCTGAACTCCATTTAAATACCACATTTGAACAGGAATGTGTCTCTTGTTTACCTGTGATCCGATCGACCGAAACGCATCTTATTAACCAGTATGTTTACATCGCTGACTCCCTCTGTCTGGTCCACATTTGCCATTCTTGCCGTCCCCATGGTAAGCATAATAAACAGTGCGTGATCCATAAAAAAAGCCAACAGAAATGCAGTGATTGAATCAAAAAGGCGTTCAAATTGTGCAATGACAAGAAATAATACAGATCACGCCCCAAAACACATCAAAACAAAAGTAACGACTGTGGTTTTAAAAATATAAGGAGTAGAAAGTACAGATATTTAAGTAAAAAATTTAAGGAGTAAACGTAAAAAGTTGCCAGAAAATAAATAGTAAAAAACTGATACCAGAATTATCTACTCAAGTACAGTAACAAAGTATTTGTTTTTTTGTTACTTCCCTTTACTGGTTGTTTGGGGGGTGGGGGTTTTGATGACCATTAATATAATCACAGTTTTAGACCATAGACCAAGCTTTTTTTGTTTTATTAGTTTTTAACTTTTATTTCTAGTAGGTGTGTAATTATATAATGCCACAGATTCAGTTTGTTTTGTGGTACTGTCAATGTTAAAGAACACTAGACTCACTTTTAACATAATACTTTTAGGGGACATATTATGCCCCTTTTTACAAGATCTAAAATAGGTCTCTGTCTCTAGAGTGAGTATGTTATTTTACAGCTTTAAATACCTCACACATGGTGTTTTATAACTCTTCGGAGCTACAAGTGTCTATGTGTCAGCATAGTGGCAGATTCAAAAACAAGACTAACGTCCTATGGTAATGAGGAAGAGATCAATACCAATGGGTGGGCCTTTCCCCCATTTGATGACACATACAAAGGGAGAATGTCAATCAAAGTGTTTCTGCAGACTGTTTTCATAAAGTGTGATTATAAACAATAAAATGAATACATTTTTACCAATAGAAGCTGGTTATATTCAGAGACTGTTCCCACACAACTGTCTAAACTCCTTATAAAAGTGATTTTTGCATAATAGATCCCCTTTAATAAACTTGTTCATTGGCTTTACTTGTTTCTTATTAGTGCAGTCAGTCATGACATGCTGCCAAAGTGTAAAATAAAGTCTCCCTAACTTAAACATACTGTAATTTACCATGTTCACATGAGTACTGGTTAAGATTGGCATTGCCACACACAAGCCTTTGTTTGACTCCAGCAAAGGTGAACTTGCTTCTGTTCTCAAGCTTTCTTTGTGAGCTGAGAGTAGTCGGTCACTCCAGCTTAGGTGAAGCCACCCGTCAGATCAGAGTTCGGTAATCTTTCATGTTTTTTAATGAATCATCTGGCACGGCCAGCTCATTTTTGCATTCATCATTTGTTTTTTGCTGCTCTGTTGTTTATAAGCAGGCCTACGCTACATGAATATATTTACAGAACTAAATTTATAGAAAATTCTCTATTGTCTTACATCCTCATCTACTACTTGACATCTGCTCTTCTGTACACACACACACACACACACACTATGCGCACCACACTGAGTGTGCATTTACACCAGTGCTTTTTAGTTTTAAAATGCTGTAACACTTCCTGGGGTTGCACTTGGCATCCACACTACCCTGAATGTTTTCAAATAAGTAAATAACTTAATAACTTTTGGGAGTGCTGTAGAGCCCTTTAGTTTTAGTAGACAAACCACTATTGTAAATTTGAGTTTATCTGCACTCATCCATGTCATGATTGGGTCTTCTGGATCACTGTGCATCCTTATCAAACCAGTCTCATATGACCATTACACCCAATTTTATTTCGGTTTTTGTGATGAAAGACCTGCTCTCTGTCCTGGTATACTATAGCCTCTTTTACACAATAATACCAGCAAACATCCGTAAAATTACCCGAAATACTTTTCCAAAAAAAAAAAAAAAATGTGTTCACACAGGCAAGGACATTCTGTTATTTTTCCAGGAAAGACCATTCACACATCCATTCCAGAATACCAGACAATTCTGACACCCTTAACCAAAAATTACTTCTAAAAGGCTGCACTTGTATTTATACACATAAAGGAGCTCAGTTTAATTATTGAAGGGTTTTTTTTTTTCAAACTTTCACATTTGCAGCTTTTTTTTGTCCCTGTAGTGCTTCCTACAGGTTTGAAATGTACCTGATGTGGTAGCTGGATTGAAACACCTTTTACACATGGCACAATATTGTTATTTATTATACAAAGTTTTTTTTCAATGGGTTGAAGTTTTTTTAGACTGTTGAAATAAAAAAAAAAATCCACTATTTGTTTTAATGTTAATCTATAGTATTTAGTGCACCCAATGACAGGTACAGTTGAACTCAGAGTTATTAAACCCCCTGGATTATTAGCTCCCCTGTTTTTTCCCCTTAATTTCTGTTTAACGGAGAGAAGATTTTTTCAACACATTTCTAAACATAATAGTTTTACTAACTAATCTCTAATAACTGATTTATTTTATCTTTGCCATGATGACAGTAAATAATATTTGACTAGATATTTTTCAAGACACTTCTATACAGCTCAAAGAGACATTTAAAGTCTTAACTAGATTAATTGGGTTAACTAGGCAGGTTAGGGTATTAGACAAGTTATTATATAATGATGGTTTGTTCTGTAGACTATCGAAAAAATATATAGCTTAAAGGGGCTAATATTTTTTACCTTAAAATGTTTTTTTTTTTATTAAAAACTTTTATTCTAGCTGAAATAAAACAGAGTAAGAATAAGACTTTCTCCAGAAGAAAAAAATCCGACATACTGTAAAAATTTCCTTGCTCTGTTAAAATTCTGCTGCTAAATTTTGACAGCCCAAATTTATATAACTTTTTTCCACAGTCGCCCCTAAGAAGGAACATAGAAATGTTGTCTGGTTAACAAGCAACAACTAAATATGCCTGGACAAAGAATTCAAACACTTATTTTCATAAACTGAGGTGTGTTTCTGAAAACCATCATTAGCCAACTAAGGTCGAAAGTTCCGTCATTAAAGACATAGGCGTTTCCCAAATTCATTGTTCCAAGGAACATTCGCAAACTGTGTCGCAAACTTGTACACTTGTAACTACACCTCTAGAGCTGTAGTTAGAAGCATAGTTCCTGGTTGATTTCTATTCCCAGTTAATCCCCCCACCGCCCCTGCCCTATTCCTTTCGAACATTCCAACATTCAAACTTGGAATGATAAAAAGAAAACATTAAAGTCATCTCTCTCTGGTGTAATTTGCTTTCAAAATATTTTTACAGTTTAGTTTTAGCGATCTTCATATTGACAATTGTGCTCCCTTCGTAGTGCACTTTGAAAACATTTATGCCATTTTAAATGCAGTTGTGGCTCATGACGGTAACTATAGGTGACCTATTATTTAAAAGCAGAATTTACGTTACATCTTCAAAGCTTAAGAAAACAAAAAATATATAGCATGCATTAATGCTTTTAATTTATAGTGAGCTATTTATTAAGAAATGTATCTACTGTATATGAAATGGGCCTGTTGGTTCGAACATTTCTGCAGTGACTTAAAAAATAAATAAACATTATCCTACTTATCATAATAATAATAATAGTAATAATAATAATAACATTTATAATATTATTGTTAAGTAGCCTATAAATAGCCTACTGTAAATTATAACCATTAACAATTTTTATGACTTATATATTAGAATGTGTTAGCTAAGTGGTTTTATGTTTTATAATATAATATGGCATATTCTCAATAATATTTGTCAAGCAAACATAGGCCCTGTATGTGCTGTTTACATTAATTTCAATTAATATGGAAAACGAGTGCATGTTTTTACCAAAACTAATATATATCTATTTTTTAAATGTATGTGCGTGTAAAACAATATAATTTACACCCAAAAATGATGGGGTTTTTGTCTAAAGAAGTTGTTACTCCACCCCGCTTAGAGCATCATTATAGACGTTTTACGTTACAGCTAACATGTTCAAATGATAGATCTGCAACAGAGAAACTACGGTTTTGGGAAACACTCGTCTCTACATCACTCCTCTCTCAAACGCTGCATCGTACTATGATAGTTCAGCCCTGAGTTTTGTCATTGTTTGGGAATCATTCCGGAAAGTTTCCATAACTAATTTACCTTTATTATTAAAAAGGGCCTGTTCATGCATTACTATTTCCTGGAAAATTACAGATAATAGTAAAAGTAAAAGTCTGTATGTGTGAAAGGGGTTTATGAGAGTATCACAGTTTTTTCAGTTTAATATCATTACACCCATAATTTATAGTAAATCCATGTTTTTTGGTCATTTTCAGAGTTCAGAGATGCAGGTGAGTAAACTTATTGATGCTGATATTTCAGTATTAACATTTTATACAAACAAACACATCAGCATCCTTAATGAATGAGCAGAATCTAGCATTAAAACGTGCTATAGTAACAGAGACAGAGTTCATAATTGCTTGAAATGCACAAAGAAATGCTTTTGTTAAACTATTGTTAGTATTCACAAACATTTGCATTTGGACAGTGTTAGATTTCTCAAAGAATCACTGAGTTTCCCAAAAACCATAGGCAATTTGCTTTGGAATTATTACAGAGGTTGCGTAAAAATAAAAAAATCCAGACTTGGCAGATTCTGACAGGATTAAAATCACTAAGTACATCTCCGAAACAAATTTCTCTGAAGACCTCCTGAAAAACTACTTATGTCCGAATACAGCTTTAGTTCACGTTACGTTTTAGTTCATGTTACGCTTTACAAATGCATCTTATTACAAATCTAGTGATAGATATGTCCACAGTAATGTTGGAAAGTATGCAGATGCATAAATAGAGCTGAACAGGCACACAATTGAGCTACCAAATGCATTTTAAACAAAAATTTACTGTGAGCTGAGCCACATTTAGTCTTAAAAACACTGGCTCACAAGCTGCTTGTGCATGACAGTCTGAATCCCGGAGCACATCAGATTATATAATTGGGAAGTAGGAGGGTGGGGGGTTGATTGAGAAATCTCTATTTAAGCCATGTCCAGACAGGCCACACACCAGAAACAAATTGAAACACCTGAAATGAGATATTTGTTAATGTGCCTCAGTGTAAACAATTCTTTCAAGTGTGCATCATTACTATTACATTCAATGTGTGCCTGTTTAAGTTGTTGATCAGTTCATTAAAAAAATGAAAAGGAAATAAGACTCCCCTATTGAGTGCAAAGAGTCCTTAAGTAAAAGCTTATTCATTTTCTTCATAGGGAAATAGATGTAACCTTTAAAGAAAGACTCGTTGCAAGCCTGTTAATCAACTGTATATTTTTTAAGTCGTTTATTTCCTTTTGTTAATAAATATTTTTTTTTTAACTATTTTTATTTGTGCAGACAAATCTATATTACTGTGATACTGTCAGTGTTGGGCACATCCCTTTAAAATTGTAATTAGTTATAGTTACTAGTTCTCACAAATAGTAACTGAGTTAGTAACTGAGTTACATAATTATAAAAGTTAGGGATGCATCAATACCATTTTATTTTTTATTTTTTTATCCGATCTCAATACCACAATTCTGAGTATCGATCGATACAGGTCCGATCCCGATACTGTGCTGTTTTTTCTTTTAAGCATTATACAGTACAGTTTCTATAGTTCTGTTGATAAACTCAAATAACATATCTTTAAAAAAATAATTATTATTTTATTTAAAATCTATGACAGACGGCCCAATCTAACTAAAAACATGATGCTTGCTGTAAACCAGGCTACATTATTTGAGCATTTGTTATGACATTGATGCGTTGTGGTCTAGCTGATGTTTCTTTTTTTAATATTAATATTGTTCTTTGAAACCTGTAATAAGCTACCACTATTGATGCTAATCGTTGGTAAAATAATCAGCCTTTTAGCAAAGTCTAATATTTTCCTGCAGGTTTGACGCAGACTAAACTAAACTGTCTGAGGCCAGTTTTACTTAATAATCCCTTGTCAAATCTCACCATGAGTGAGACAAAGGTTTCAAAACAAGGTCCGATTATATGTATGCTTCAGCTCCAAATAACACTGGTCTGTTAAAAAAAATATCAATAAAAATAAAATTACAGTGAAATATTCACAGTTTTAGAGTAGCCTATATTAAGCGAAATAATTTTCTGTTAATGACAATACATATTGCGCTCGTCAGTTTAACTTTTATTATTATAATCAACTACTTTGACCACAATGAGCCAGGCTTTACAAACTATTCGCAGCACTGAAAGTATTCCCCTTTGAAAGAATAAACTCAGTCGGAAGGATGAGAGAACAGAAACTTTTAATATTACAGAATAATTTTACGGAGCGACGCAGTTTGCGTCTGCTCAGCTGGTGCCTCAATAAAGCGCTTGATGCATCACTGAGACACAGTGCGCAGTCCTCTGGTATCTGCGGACACTTCCAAAACAGCAGCACAAAGGGAAGAAGTGTGTTGAGGATCTTTCCAATGTATTATTGAGCCTTTTCTAGTTTTAAATTCCAGGGTGGGCTTACTTTGTGTGTAAAGAGCAAGTAATAGCCTAACCCTCTCTACTCCAGCGTTGTGAATGCAATCTGCTGATCTAACAGGCACAGCACAACATGATTTGGAGACAGCAGTAAACTCCTTGTTGCAGGTCAAATGAACCTATTTAATGCAAAATGCAAAAAATATGTCTCGGACAAAGTTTTTCAAGTTGTCATGAACGCGACATGCAGTTTGAATTATGAATGAATAAAGAATGATTTGCTGAAGCGCTGATTCACTCTCAGGATGGCGCCGCGGATGGCTGCCTCGGTGTGGAGCTCTTCAGTGTTTGCACTATTTCTGTTAGTCTGTCCTGTTTTATGTTTATCAAACACGATCAGTTATACCAGGGATGAGCTGCTGAACATTCGGCAGTGCACACCAACTAATCACCAACTGGATTTTGATTTCTCTGGCGTTTTGCGGAACATTGTCATCGGCGGAGCAGCTGCTTTGTGGAAGAAATACAAGACCCGGCGGCGTGGGAAAAGAGCCGGCGCGCTCGTCAGGCTGAGACAGCGCGGCTTCAGAACAGCGCTGCCTAGCATCCATCTAGCGAATCTCCGCTCGCTTCCTAACAAAATGGACGAACTACTTCTGCTCTCACGCGAAAACAAGAACTTTAACAACTCTGCTGCGCTGTGTTTCACAGAAACCTGGCTGAACAAAGCCATTCCGGACAGCGCATTACACTTACCGGACTTTCAGCTGTACAGAGCAGATCGCGATACGGAGTCAACGGGCAAAACACGCGGTGGTGGGACATGCTTTTACATCAACAGGAGATGGTGTACGGATGTAACTGTGTTAAAGAAGATGTGCTGTCCTGATGTGGAAGCGCTTTTCATTAACTGTAAGCCGTTTTATGCACCGCGGGAGTTCTCCTCGTTCATTCTCGTCTGTGTTTACATTCCACCACAAGCACACGTGAGGACTGCGTTACAACAGCTGTCTGATCTGATCACAGAGACTGAACAACGACACCCGGACTCTGCTTTTATCATTCTCGGTGACTTTAATCAGGCAAAACTCACACACGAGCTGCCTAAATTCAAACAGCACATCACATGCCCCACCAGAGACAATAACATTTTGGATCATTGCTACACCACAATAAAGGATGCATATCGCTCTGTCGCCAGAGCAGCTTTAGGACTCTCCGACCACTGCCTGGTTCATCTTATACCAACTTACAGGCAAAAACTTAAAACTACTAAGCCAGTATTAAGGACTGTTAAGAGATGGACCAACGACACAGAGCAGGTCTTACAAGCCTGTTTTGAATGCACTGATTGGAGTGTTTTTGAAGCTGCATCCACCAACCTAGACGAGCTCACAGAGACTGTAACATCATACATCAGTTTCTGTGAGGAGTTATGCATCCCTACCAGGACCTACTTATCATTTAACAATGATAAACCATGGTTTACACCAAAACTTAGACAGCTTCGTCATGAAAAAGAGGATGCCTACAGGAGCGGGGACAGGATTTTATACAATCAGGCCAGGAACACACTGACAAAGGAGATTGGTGTGGCCAAGAAAAGCTATGCCAAAAAGCTGCAAAACCAGTTTTCTGCCAACGACCCTGCATCAGTATGGAAAGGCCTGAAAGACATCACAAATTATAAAACGCCATCCCCCAGTATCGACTGCAACAAACATCTTGCAAACGAGCTGAATATCTTCTATTGTAGATTTGACACCTCTGACCAGACACCTCACACCCACCCGGATCATCTCCCTACACAGCCATCAACACCTCCAGCCATCTCCCTCTCACCCCCTGCACTTCAGATCAGTGAGGATAATGAGCATCAGATCCTCAGTAAACAGCCATCAACACCTCCAGCCATCTCCTTCTCCACCCCGGCACTTCAGATCAGTGAAGATAATGTGCGTCAGATCTTCAGTAAACAGAGGAGAAGAAAAGCACCAGGTCCAGATGGTGTTTCACCAGCCTGTCTGAAAACTTGTGCGGACCAACTGGCTCCCATTTTCACACAGATCTTCAACAGATCACTGGAACAGCGCAAAGTTCCATCCTGCTTCAAATGCTCCACCATCATCCCAATACCAAAGAAACCAAAGATCACAGGACTCAATGACTACAGACCTGTTGCCTTAACATCTGTGGCCATGAAGTCATTCGAAAGACTGGTGCTAGCTTATCTGAAGGACATCACTGGACCTTTGCTGGACCCCCTGCAGTTTGCCTATAGAGCAAACCGGTCTGTGGATGATGCAGTCAACATGGGACTGCATTATATCCTAGAACATCTGGACAAACCAGGGAACTATGCAAGGATACTGTTTGTGGACTTCAGTTCTGCCTTTAACACCATCGTCCCATCACTGCTCGAGAACAAACTGACCCAGCTGTCTGTCCCTAGCTCTGTCTGTCAATGGATCACCAGCTTTCTGACAGATAGACAACAGCTAGTCAGAATGGGCAAAATCACATCCGACAGCCGCACCATCAGCACTGGTGCCCCCCAGGGATGTGTTCTCTCCCCACTGCTCTTCTCCCTGTACACAAACGACTGCACTGCAAAAGACCCCTCCATTAAGCTCTTGAAGTTTGCGGATGACACTACTGTTATCGGCCTCATCCGGAACGGTGACGAGTCTGCATACAGACAGGAGGTGTAGCGGCTGGCTTTATGGTGCAGATACAACAACCTGGAGCTGAACACGCTCAAAACAGTGGAGATGATAGTGGACTTTAGGAGAAACCCCCCTGCACTCCCCCCACTCACCATCATGAACAGCACTGTGGCTGCAGTAGAGTCATTCAGGTTCCTGGGCACCACCATCTCTCAGGATCTGAAGTGGGACATTCACATAGACTCCATTGTAAAGAAAGCCCAGCAGAGACTGTACTTCCTTCGTCAGCTGAGAAAGTTCAACCTGCCACAGGAGCTGCTCGTACAGTTCTACTCAGCTGTCATCCAATCCATCCTCTGCACTTCAATCACCGTCTGGTTCAGCTCAGCTGCCAAAACCGACCTCCGTAGACTACAGCGAATAGTCCGGACTGCTGAACGAATCACTGGCACTACCCTTCCCACACTTCAAGAACTGTACTCTTCCAGAGTGAGTAAAAGGGCTCGTAAAATCACTCTGGACGCCTCACACCCAGCACACTACCTGTTCGAACTGTTACCGTCTGGTCGGCGCTACAGAGCACCAAGCACAAAAACAGATAGACACAGGAACAGTTTCTTTCCTCAGGCCATCTACCTCATGAACAGTTAAATATTCCCCTACTGTGCAATAAACGTGCAATACTTTCTCATACGCACTTGTACACAGCACCTTATAACCTGTATATTTACAACATATCTGTACATACATTCAACATCCAGATCTTTTTGACTGACTGCATCTCTGTTTAATGTTTATTGCCTTTTCTTTTCTTGTATTTAATTTTGTTTTGTCACTCGTCACTTTATGTACACTGAAAGCTTCTGTTGCCAAAACAAATTCCTTGTGTGTGTGAAGCACACTTGGCAATAAAACTGATTCTGATTCTGATTCTGATTCTGAATTGAACATGAATTTAACCACTTGAATATTTGTCTGTACTTCACATTAAACTATTGAATTCAGAACATTTGGGATATAGTAGGCCTACATGACAGCTTTCTAGGCCCTTATAATAAGTTACCTTTATGGCTTTTGTTGGCTTATAAATTACACAGAGTATAGCGCACGTGCAAGATCAGGTTTGGATCGGTACCGCCTGGCCGATACCTGATCCAGCAAAAATATGCAGTATCGAACCGATATTCAATCCAAGTATCGGGATCAGTGCATCCCTAATAAAAGTAACTAATTACCAGGGAAAGTAACAATTGTGTTACTGTAAACAAGTCTAATTTATCAAATGTTAAATAAATAAACATTGTGATTGTACACTAATCTACACTATTTAAATATTGTTGTTGGATAATGTGAGAAACTACCATCAAATTCAGCATAAAAATATTATCATTACTGTAGTTGCACAATAAAACAGAATAGATGGTTTAGAACTTTAAGGAAAGTAGTGCTTATTTTCATTTTGCGAAAGCTACCTTTGAACTTGTTGGATTTGCCATCCTTCTGACTCCTGGTCATTGGTGTGTGCGACTGACTGTGCGTGTGCTTGTGTGTGAACACCCGTACTACTCTGCCTCTGATTGGCATTGTTAATTGGCATGTGATTGGTTATGTGTCCCACCCAGCCCCGAAAAACACACACATATACAGTACATACACCCCAGAGAAACAGAGATCCTATGGCTGAGATGTTGCTCGCATGAAAACAGCTTCAGTGTTCTCAACTCATTTGATTACTCATTATTGATAAAAGTTTCATCGTTAGTAATGCAGTTTATTCATAGCGCTGTTATTACCATCACTGGATACTGTACAGAAATCAGTAGCTGATCACACCCAATGTCATTTTCCATTCTAAAAACACAAGGTGCGCCACACTGCCTTTTTTTGTTGACAAGAAAAAAGAAGAGTGGTGTGCTTTTTATATCGCTAGGCAATGACTGAATCAGCAGCATATTGTGCGTTAGTGCTGCTGTTGATATTGGTATAATTTTAATATTTAAAAATATTGTGATATTCAAGATTTGTGAAGGCATAGAGCTCTGGATAACTCAAAACAGCAACCACTAGTCTCTCCTCCATCTTCAAAAGTCTCGGTAGTTGTCTTGACAGCACAAACACTGCTGTCACCTCAACGGAAACCCCTCCTCTGCTTTCATTTGATTGGAGAATGAAAAGGACTCGAGTGACATAACTCCCTTCTCAGAGTTGACCTTTATTTCAACTGCGAGCGCAGAGCGTGCAATGGCAAAACACAAGGCACAGCAGCATGCAAAACAAAATATAAACTTTAGTTATATTTTAAAAATCACATGTACATTTGCATTCACAGCCTTGGCAGTAATTACAGCCTCAAGTCGTTTTGAATATGATGCCACAAGCTTGGCACACCTGTCTTTGGGAATTTTACCCATTCCTCTTTGTAGTACCTATCAAGCTCTATCAGGTTGGATGGGAAGTGACGTTGTACAGCCATTTTCAGATCTCTCCAGAGATGTTCAATAAGATTTAGGTCTGAGCTCTGGCTGGGCCACTCAAGGATATTGACTGAGTTGTTGTGAAGCCACTCCATTGATATTTTGGCAGTGTGCTTTGGGTCATTGTCCTACTGGAACATGATCCGTCGCCCCAGTCTGAGGTCAAGAGCACTATGAAGCAGGTTTTCATTCAGGATGTCTCTTTATATTGCTGCATTCATCTTTCCCTCTAGTCTGACTAGTCTTCCAGTTCCTGCTGCTGAAAAACATCCCCACAGCATGACGCTGCTGCCACCATGCTTCTATAGGGATGGTATTAGCCTTGTGATGAGCGGTGCCTGGTTTTCTCCAAACGTAACACCTGGCATTCACTCCAAAGAGTTCAATTTTAGTCTCATCAGCCCAGAGAATTTTGTTTCTTATGGTCTGAGAGTCCTTCAGATGCCTTTTGGCAAATCCCAGGCAGGGAGTGGCCTCCCTCTGGCCACTCTACCATAAAGGCCTGATTGGTGGATTGCTGCACAGATGGTTGTCCAGAATTCTGTAAGGTTCTCCTTTTTCCACTGAAGAACGCTGGAGCTCAGACAGAGTGACCATCGGGTTGCTTAGCTTAGATGGCCGGCCAGCTTTAGAAAGAGTCCTGGTGGTTCCAAACATCTTCCACTTACAGATGATGGAGGCCACTGTGCTCATTGGAACTTTCAGAGCAGCAGAATTTTTTTTGAAACCTTCCCTAACCTTATGCATTGAGACAATCCTGTCTCGGAGGTCTACAGACAATTCCTTTGTCATCATGCTTGGTTTGTGCTTTAACACTGTCACCCCTGGGACCTCATATAGACAGGTGTATGCCTTTTCAGATCATGTCCAATCAACTGAATTTACCACAGGTGAACTCCAATAAAGCAGCTAAAACATCTCAAGAATGATCAGTGGAAACAGAATAGAGCTTCACGGCAAAGCCTGTGAATACTTATGTACATGTGATTTTTCAGGTTTTTAATTTTTAATAAATTTGCAACAATTTCAAAAAATCTTTTTTCACATTGTCAGTATATGGTATTGTGTGTAGAATTTTGAGGAAATGAATTGAATCCATTTTGGAATAAGGCTGTAACATAAAAAGTGAAGCGCTATGAATACTTTGCGGATGCACTGTACTAGAAGAGTGCCAGATATATGCATATTTTGCATTAAACTAGAAATATAGGATGTACAACCAACAACTTTAAATGAATAGTTTTGAAATTTCTCTGTCATTTTCTGTGTCAGTTTGTCTCTTTGTTTTGTTTCACATAAGTTTGACGTGATTCTTATTAGATCTAGACCTAATGCTTACCAGTTTAATAATGACTTTTTTAAATTCCAATGGAAAATAGAATTGTGTATATGCATTTTTATTTAATTCTTATAACCATCAGATCTGATACTTAAGCTGATTTAAAAAAAATAAAAACTAACAAGCCTTATGCAATTCCAATTGCATCGATAATAAAAGCCCTTTCTTGCATTTCGAAAAATGTATTTGCAAAAAATTAAACCCTCTCAGTGTTTCATTTAATTATTTAGATGTGAAGTGATATGTACTTTTGAATGGTTTTGAATGTAGTATAATAATAATAATAATAATTATTATTATTATTATTATTATTATTATTACTATTGAAAAAAATAATCTTTTACTCTTAAAAACCGAAGCATTTGATTATCTAATCTGAAATGTGAGCCGATGTGTATTTTAATAAAACCATAACAGCCTCTGGATGTCAGACTATGTTCACAAGCTTTTATTACTTCAAATACACGGGGTGTCTGTGAGCTCAAGCTAATGAAACATTAGCAGCAGAAATTATTTTTGGCTGGAAAAAGAGATTAAAAGAATTAACCTGGGTGCTGGAGCCTCCCCCCCCCATCCATTATGCAGTCTTATTTAATAATTGATAGCTGTAAGTGATATTTCCCTCACAGATGATTAGAGACTTTGTAATAGCGTCCGTTGTTTTTTTCTGCTTTCAATAATGATAAATCAGCCCAACTGTCTCCAGTCGCATCTCGTATGTGTCTGTGCTAAAATGTTATGATTAGTATCATTTCAAATTGATGCCATCTTTCAGCGGGGAATCTTTCAAGGGATGCCACTCTTGTCACAAAGGCCCAAATTGATTGCGATCCAATTGCAGTAACCACTCATCACGACTAGATTTTTGTATTCCTTCCCCTCTCCTTGCAGTTTGCATTCAAACATTGATCTGTCCCGCTTTGATGTTGGCAAATGTGAAACAAATGGAGCGATGATAGAAAATATAAAAATGGAACATGTCGCATCTCGACTCTATTGGCTGGAACATTGTTTCTTATCTCCGCTTGAAGTATGAGGAAAAAGTGCTGACGCTTTTATCACACCCAGTGCTGTTTTTTTATTTTTAATCCTTGGTTTATTTCTTTCTTTGTCCTCCTGCAAACCTTTTATATGTTTCTCTCTCTCTGTGTTTGTTTCTCCTTTGGTAGTTGTCATGGGGTGTGAAAATCAGGAGAAAGTTGAAAAGCGTGGCACCTTTCCTGGGCAGATTACGACCGCTGGTCGGACAGTGCTGTCACCAATGCACCCCTGAGAGTCTGGTGAGAAAAAAAAAATGACGGGATGAAAGGATTATTTGAAGATAATAAAAGGACAAACAGCCAGTGGCAGATGGGGAAGTACACAGATTTAGGCTCACCTGAAAACCTCACACACTGCTTTCATAAACCCATATCATAAGGGACGATCAAAGGGATTTCAGAACATGTTACTTACGGTAGGAATAGCGAGGAAAAGGGGATTAGGAGTGGAGAGAAAAATAATGAACACTCAAGAGCATAGTTCCCTCCTGTGCTATGAAGAGCTTTTCAGAATAAAAAAAAAAGCTGCAGATGACTAAGCTTGTTTCCAGCAGCACTGGTCCCAGTGGGCGCATCGTGCTGAGAGCTGGGACACGGGGGCTAATGGAGCAGTAATCAGAGGGTTATTGGATCGAAACCCCTCCTGAACGAATCTATTAATCTCAGACCAGCCAGCCAGATAAATCATATTTGAGCTATCTGCTGTTTGTATTAAAAGTCATTTAAAATGTACGCGTGGATTTCATTTAACAGCTGTGTCAAATAAATCGCTGCTGAACCAGGGGCGTACCAAACGCTGTAAAATGAGATTTCGGAGATAATTATTGGCGATTGGTGCCTTAAAGGAATAGATGAAGCTCTGAAAGCAGATGATTTGCAACATGTCCTTGTTTCTTTATATATATATATATATATATATATATATATATATATGAATGAACATTTTCACATTAGTAGTAGTGCGATATGGCAGTATATCGGCACTGGTGGGAGGCGTGTGTTAGTGTCCCACCAGTGACGATATACAGCCATATCGCAATGCTACAAGTATGATATATTGTGTTTATACAACAGTTTGACAGCATATTCTTGTATATAAAAAAGACAATCAAACACGGAGAGTCTAAAAATCCTTTTGTATGAGGAACTACTTCTGTAATTCTTTCACATCTGCAGCTGATGTCAGAACAGCAGAAGCCGTTACTAATTCACCAATGTCACTTTAGAGCTAGTATTTGAATGATTCTCTAGCATAATGTCCAAAGTGATAACAAAACAGGTGATTTTGCTGACATTTTAAAATTTTAAAAGGCTGAACGAATGAAATGCCATCAGTCTAGCGACATTTCCCAGTGTTTCTCTGTTGCAATCAGGAGATCACAATAATTAACCCTGAAAAAGCCAAAGCAGCGCACACTACCAGATTACTGTTGTGTTTGCGATAAGGAAAAACACTAAACACATGTAGGCATTTCTTCTTTCTTTCTTTTTACTGAACTAGTCTGCAGTTATAAAAAAGGAGACTCCTTAGAAACAAACAGATGGCTAACTAAAAAGTAACTCAAGGTTATACAAAGAGTGGCCAACACAAAATACATACATTTCTGATATGTGAGACCTATCTCACACTCAATTACTATAGTATAAATACAGCACTACAACATAAAATGAAAGAGATGGACTCAGAATGTATCTCAACAATTTTATAATGTTTTGATCAGCTGTACTTTGAAAATACAGTGATCTTTTCTCCTCTAAAGGCTTATTATGCAGTCTCTATCACCATCTTGTGGATTTTGTTGTCTTTGGTCTGCTCCATATGACAGGCTAATGGATGCCGACGTGCTGTCTCAGAAATTATAAATATTTAAAATAGGCACTGTCCTTAAAAATAAAGGCAATAGTTGCATTCTAAACAACTATGTTCTCAACTAAAAAAGCTTCAAAAGTACATTATGTGGTCCAACAACGGCAAAATAAAACTGTAGTGAGTTTATTGATCTGTCGTCACTCTATGTAAGCGGAGTAATACAGAAGGGTGAGGTGAGGAGGCTGTATGAGTTCTGATATTGCAAAATATCGAACGGCCATCAGCCAATCGGATTCGAGAAGCAGACAGAACTGTTGTATAAATAAAAAAAAATAAAAAAATAATTATTAAAAAAAAAATATATATATATATTAGGAGCTTGAATGTTCTCCCTGTGTTCATGTGGGTTCCCTCCTGGTGCTCCAGTTTCCCCCACAGTGCTGTAGGTGAATTGGGTAAACAAAATTGGCTGTAGTGTATGTGTGAATGCGAGAGTGTATGGGTGTTTCCCAGTAATTGGTTACGGCTGGAAGGGCATCCGCTGCATAAAAAATATGTTTGTGCATAACCAGATATACATTTTTTACCTTAACCACTACAACAACTACATTATTAACTATTAATAAGTTACATTAGGAGTTAGAGGATAATGTTATAGCGAATAGGGGTTCCCTATTCTAAAGTGATATAGACAATATTAGACATTATCTCTGTAATAATTATAAGGTATATAAGACATTAATTTAATGTGAAATTTTATTGTGGAAAAGTACAAAAGAACACACAAGATGCGTCACAAACTTTTGTTTTAGTATTCTGCTTTTCAGCAATAAAAAAGATGCAGATTTAAAAGCTAGAATAATATTCATACAAAAAAAAAGGAATCAGTTGAATGATCCATTTTTCACAAACTGTAATTGACAAATTATATTTATTATTAGCCCTCCTGTGAATGTTTTATTCTTTTTAAGTTGTCCCAGGTTCTTTTTAACGGATTAGAAAAGATGTTTTCAACACATTTTAAACATAATAGTTTTAATAGCTCGTTTATAATAACTAGAAAATATTATGTACAGTTATCATGGCAATAAAAAAAGAAATCGGTTATTTTACAAGATACTTTTTTTTTCAGTTAAAAGTGCATAATAATAATAATAATTTATAATTTAAATATTAAATTTAAATATTATAATTTAAATAATAATTTATTCCTAAATTGGATTATTTAGGAAAGTCATTGAACAACAGTGGTTTCTGTTACAAATAGAATATATATATATATATATATATATATATATATATATATATATAT
>CAIGQZ010032553.1:369661-382230 GCA_903798205.1 Danio tinwini | reverse complement strand
ATTATATATAGATTATTATATATAAATTATATATTTTAATTTCTCTTTTTTTTGTTTTTTTTTTAGCTTAGTCCCTTTATTAATCAGGGTCGCACAGCAGAATAAACCGCCAATTATCCAGCAACTTATCCACCCATACACTCTCATTCACACTACGGACAATTTAGCTTACCTAATTCACCTATAGCGCATGTCTTTGGACTTGTGGGTGAAACCAGAGCACCTGGAAGAAACCTACATAAACATGGGGAGAACATGCAAACTCCTCACAAAAATGTCAACTGACCCAGCAGAGGCTCGAACAAGTGACCTTCTTGCTGTAAGGTGACAGCGGTACCCATTGTGCCACCGCACTGCCCCATATTTTGACACTATGTCTGATAATATTTTTTCTTCTGGAGAAAGTCTTATTAGTTTTATTTCGGCTAGAATAAAATCAGTTTTAAATTTTTTAAACTCCATTTTAAGGTCAAAATTATTAGCCCCTTTAAGCTATAATTTTTTTCGATTAGTCTACAGAAAAAAATAACATTCTTTCTTTTACAATAACTTTATATGTCACTTTAAGCTGTATAGAAGTGTCTTGAAAAATATCTAGTAAAATATTATGTACTCATCATGGCAAAGATAAAATAAATCAGTTATTAGAAATGAGTTATTAAAACCATTATGTTCATAAATGTGCTGAAAAACATCTTCTCTGCATATATAAATATTTGATAGCAGTTTATTTAAACAGCTTAAGTTTTAACTTTCTGAGTTATTTTGTCACTCCCACTTTTGACTATACCCATTTACTCCCACTTTTGACTATATATAAATAGACAATCTAAACAATTAAGAAACCAGCATTTTTATCATTTTATTCTGTCATCGAGTAACATGTCAAGTTATTTTGAGAAACATTTGATGTTTGAGGCATTTTATACAGCCACAGTTCTTGAACGTGTTACAGGCGATGATTTATAGTGGAACTAATAGGGTGCTATTTTGAACACTAAAAGGCTTCCCTAAAGTGTGTCATTATCTCAGCCTATATAGGACAGCAGAACAGACTCTCTTGAGTTGCGATGGAGGCTGGTTAGCACGCTTTCCATCAAGTTTGATCAAATATCCTCTTGCCACTCTCAGGGTCTGAAGCTGCTGTGCAACACTCCTCCTCTGGGCTTTCAGAACTTGACGTGTGTGAACGAGACACACACTGGGTAAGTGCACATCCTTCACTCGATTTGAGTCTTCCCTGTATGGGCCTGTAAAATAACAATGCATCTCTCAGTTCCAGCTTTAAACTACTGCACTGTAATTACTGTTTGCGTTTCTGACTTTCAAGACTGGCACGTGCATTTCATGCATGCGAAATAGAGGCCTAGAATAACTTTCCATTTCTTTCTTTCTCTCTTTTTGTTACAACACAGACACACAATTGTGAGTGGTTTCACAACCCTGTTATTCTTTTCTAAAAGGGTAGCCTTTTTTGTAGACTTCTGAGTCACATCGGCCACGCACTGCAGTGCCAAGCAAGAAGCTTTAAAACTGCAGCTTTCCAAGCACTAGCTACAAATTTAAAGTATTTCTGCTAGAGTCAGTCATCTATGAAAAACTATTTTTTTCCTTTGTGCTACAGCTGCTAGAGCTGCGCAGTGATTGTTAAAGGATCACAATCTCAATTCAAAACCACATGCAGTTGCATTCCGAAATGACAATGATTCTATTTCTGTTATGCTTTGATAGGTGGCTGAGAAATCATTTTGAGCTTTAGTCTTTAGCCATTTTAATCACACAGTATCATTATTTATGTGTTAAACAAGCAAGAGATAATGTACATCTAGTCGTTTGTGCTCACAGAATAACAGACAGGTTTATAAGCATTCTGAAGCAAAGTGGAGGGCTGTTGTATAAGGCTAGGGATGTCCCAATCAGGTTTTTTTGCCCTTAGTCATTTGATTTTGAGTATCTACTGATATTGAAACCCGATCTGATCCGATAATGCATAAAAAAGAATAAAGAAGAGTGAAGAAACAGATCCAGGATGTTTCTTATTTTTTATTTAATTCACCGTATTTTAACATTCAACAACTCTGTTAACAAACAAAGCAATTCTGTGAGGTAGCTTGAACAATCAAGTAATAATTAGCATCAATTCTTCACTTTTGGACTTTAGTGCAACAGTAAATTATAAAAAAAAATCTAACATATAAACCAATAGCACCTCAACTCAAAATACCCGGCAGGCAATCCCAAGTTTACATATCTCACAGTTTCCCATGACAATGTTGTCGTCATCCACTTTTTTAAAACCTCCAGACCGTTGACATACTCGCGCTTTTCGCTTTAAGCTGCTTTTGTGTTATACTTTACCTGCATTTAACCAATAGCATCTCTGCAACAGTAATGTCATGCTGCACTGTTGCTGTTTCTGTATGAAGTCAAGAAAGAGGTTTAACTCCGTGCCATAAGAACAAATATATATACATACATACATACATATAAAACCACGTGATTGGGCCCAATTTCAGATGACATGATTGGATCTGGACATCCCTATATAAGGCTACATTAACATGACAAATAAAACATAGCTACTATTTTCCCTTAGAAAAAATCACACATTTGTAAAAAAACAACAAAAATACTTTTTTGCATATGCTAGGCCAGTATTTGTCCCTGTCACTTTGTTTGGAAATAGTAACAGGTACTTGATGACGTACTGATGGGAAGTGATGACGTGTTGGTGGAAGCCTGGCACTGGTGCGTATCCGCTTGTTAAGTCTGATGTCATGCGAAGCAGCTTTCGAATCCAAGCCCTCTATCAAACTGTACGGAAAGGCTAAACAACAAACGATAATAATAAACATTTATGAAGCGCTGTAATTTATACATCCATGCCTAATATGAGATGGCCAGAAAGGGATTAATTTATAAATTGTTAAAATATTAATGTCTCTGTCAGCAAGTCCTGAGACTGTTGCGTTTTTAAAATCTTGTGTTATAATGTGTTATATGACTAATAAGGGGTCAACAAATATTTCTCAATTTAACTGAGTAGCGGCTTGGACCAGGAAACAGTATTCCATACTTTACGACTTAATAAGTGGATAGAATTTTCAGTGTGTGTGTATGCACATTTTGCTGGTGAAGCATTAGAAAACACTTAAAGGGGCTGTATGTAAGTTTTTGACTCTTCTAAAGCATAAAAATACCATAATATGTGTGCAGATATTTAAGAAACATGCTAAGTGAACATACTTGTTTATCTGAAAAACAATGCTAAAGTCAGATATTCTGCTTTGAAAATTTTTTTTCCATGCCGGAACGTCTGTCTTTGTTTAGGTAAATTTCACCTGCACAATGCCAGTTTAGCCAATTATAATTCAGCACTCCGGGTTGCCTTGTTGGAAAACAGCGTATTTCAATCATTCATTCAGAAAGGCTCTGAAAGCATGGTCCTTGACTGAAAATGCGACCTCCGGACAGTATCAGACGTTGAAATGAGACAGATTCAGTTCCACATGAGGTTATTAATTAGCAAATGATATAAATATTACGAGCGTAAACATTAGGTGAGCAGGTTACATTGTAACCGCGTGTCCTAACAACATGCTTTGTGACGAGATACGCAGTGATGAGCAGTTTGGCTGTTTGCACCAGACAAAACACAACAGAAATTTAAATACAGTCATTGTGAAGCACAGAATATGCTCTCACTCACGAAACGGTAAGGTTTAGAATCTGTTTAATACAAGTTAACCCTCTTTAACATCATTAAATGTAGATGCTGAATCACTGATATGTGTTTAGTTCTAAAGTTCAATTTCAAACGGTTTAGAAAATTTCAAGATCTGAGGTGAACTATCTGCTGCTGCTTTCAGTAAATGGCAATAAATGTTGTGTAAAATGGCATTCAAACTCACATTGTTAGCATTTAGCACTGAATAAAGCACACAAGGTTGACCTGAGGTAATCACTGTCAAAGGTTTCTGTTGTACAGCTGTGAGAAATAGAAGCCATTTCTAATATATCAGTTCAAGGTGTTGGTTAGAACCAAAACTCCTTTTAATATGGAAAATATTCCCTCTATCGTGTGTCGTTGCTTTTATTTAAAACACAGTTTAAATCACTCGCTCCTGTACTCAATCTGGCAACCCGCGTTTGTGTTTATTTTGATCCAGGAATGCAATACCTAGTTCAACCACGGGGTGTCAAACTTTCATACTGCACCTTTAAGCAGCAATAACACAGCCATTTTTGTGTTAGTTTGTTCATGCTTTAAACCTCACCTGAACACGTGCGTTATGTTTTCATCCAAAGATGGCAATTTAATTTATGTGCAGAACTGGAATCACATAAATGATTTGCGTATAATGCAGCCTTTTTATCCAATGAGGCAAAGAGTGCTTTCACATCAGGGATTCGCTTCATTTGATCCGGACCAAAGGCAACAAATGGTATATTGTAGCATTTTTAGCCGTTTTTGGGTCCTTTTCACACCACAGTGCTTTGGTCTGAACCAGATGAAACGTACCAAAATGCAGTCATGTGACAAAATCTACATCACTCGTTGGCCAGATGTTATTAAACATATTTCCTAAACTGCTTTTCACCTTAACTAAATAAGGCATGTGTGAAAACACCCAAACAGAACAAAATCGCCACTTCTTGATAAAGTGCCGCCAAATCTCAAAAAGAAAATGGAATTTGCTGCGTGAGTCTTTTTCACATTTAATTTTTCAGAAGACGGGCCTTCATCAAACCCAAAACAAGCCCAGTTGTTTGTGTCAGTCTGCAGAGAAAGGTATTGTAATAATGTAAATTAGGTAAAAAATTTGACTAATTAGGCATTTTTCAAACCACCAAGAATGAAAGAATGCTCTAGGACATGCACAAAAACACAATAAGAATAACAATGTTAACACTAAGTGAAGTGGGTCTTAGTATATCGTTTTTGTTACAGGTATGAACACACCCTCAACGTGAGCAGATTTTCAATGCCTTCTCTGGATGTGAGCGCAATCGAACAGACCCATTTATTATCCATGTTTCCACATAAGACATTGCTGTGATTATCAATACATCAAACGCCTTGAGACTTCTGTATTCCCTACACGTGTATGAACACACACACACACACACACACACACACACACACACACACACACACACACACACACAGAATAATAATGCAGGCTATTCACTCCCGCATTTAAAAGCAGATGACACTCCTAAACTTAGCAGTGTGTATGTGACCATAGCTGACAGATGGTGTCCTGAGCTTACGCAGTCATTGTTTCCCTGAAAAGAAAGAGGTTTCTCGTGAAGAAGTGGTTCTGACTTTCTCGAAAAACACTTTGTTAGCGCAGGTAAAAGGGATTTGGCTCTCCTGCATCAAAACACACAGCGACAGACTCAGTGAGCACTCAGTTTATCTTCTCAATCAACTCCACTTTAGAAGGTATCAGAAACCGAGCTCTGCAAATCCTCCTGAAGCATTTAATTGGGCTTGAATTAATAGGGCCAAATCAGTGTCTGCTCTTTCATTGGTCGAGCTAATTAACATTTTAGTGCCTGATTATGCTGAGAATATGATGCATTCACCTATTGCTGATAGGTCAATGCTTGTTTTCATTGTGTCAATAGGGAATGGGTTTGTTTGATTGTATGTATTTTTGTGTGTGTGTCTTTTTCAGGTACCGTGGCTGGTTAGTAAGAAGAGTGTGCTGTTTGCTGTTTGTGTGGGGTCGTAAGGTTCACCCTGGCCCGGCTGGAGACAGACGGCACAGAGTTCATGGCAGTGAGAGGTGTGGGTCGCTCAAGCACTCTTCACTGATTAGATGACATGCCACGTGTAGAGAGAGAGAAAGAGAGAGAGAGGGGATACGCATTTGAGGATTGAGAGGTGCTCCCGTGAGGCACTTGTTGAGATTTAATTCAGATTTCTCACTCCTCCTGTTAATATAGAAGATTGGTAGGCTCTTAATCTGACATTGCATTAGCTCATGTGCAGAGATGTGCTCCACAAAGCCTCTCTTCTGTTCTGTCACATAGGAAACCAGCACTTATAATCTTCAAATTATGCCAAAAAATAATACAATTCTGTGAATGTCAATATGTTGATCATTCAAAAAAAAATCAATCGATTCGAAGTATAGTCTTAGGCCATGTTCAAATGTACATGGTATTTTTATAAAATGAGGTTTTTTCCATCTTTCGTTTTTTTTTATTTTTTTTAAATCTGTTCACATGAAAACGCAACAACACACTGCATGTTTTGTGCATGCCGAACCAACAGGTGGCGATAACGACACTTTTATACTGAGTTCAAACCAAATGGGGAATTGAGTATATTTTGCGAGTAAATTGCATTCAAGTCATTGCAAACTTGCGAACAGAGGTGGATTACCGCTCCGCCGTTCAACAATGCGGAATACGCAATACATTTGCAGTGAATGAATTTGCCTAATGTTGGACAATCAGAAAGGAGAAAACAGCACGCATGCTGACGTCATGAGGCGAAAACTCTTCACCCTGATCGTTATTGACAATGGTGTTCAGTCAATAAATATTCATACAGTTTTGATCAATTGAAATTGATAAATTTTATCGCCCAGCCCTAGGACAAACAGCAAAACTGTGTAGAAAAAAGTGTGGTTTTGAAAATACCTGTTTTGTGTGGACAGGGCCTTACACAGGCAGAACTATTAAATGTACTTGATTAGTTTGTTCAGAGATATCCCTATTGCTATGAGCAGATGCTTTATTTTTATTACCTTTAGTTTTCTCACTAGTGTCATTTTTCTGGTGTTATTGAGAGAGAAGTGCACAGCACATATTAGCATATTTCGTCTAAACGTTGCTCTCAGTGGCAGTGGGTAATGTTTAAATGTTTGTTATATAAGGAAATTGCAGCAAATTCTTGTTTACTTTTAATTTAAGAATGAAAAAGAAGTTTGCTTTAAGGCTAACACTGAACTACAACACATTATGTGCACAAGTGTGAGCAAGTGAGCCACAATATGTTGGTTTTATTACATTTATAGGACACCACTGTTTCTATTAACAGGTGTTTGTGAATCATAATTATATTGTGAAGATGTACAGTCAAATGTAAATGCCTTGTAAACGTTTAATTCAAATGTACTTTGTATATTATCAATTTTA
Source organism: Danio tinwini (assembly GCA_903798205.1). Lineage (NCBI taxonomy): Eukaryota > Metazoa > Chordata > Actinopteri > Cypriniformes > Danionidae > Danio > Danio tinwini. Next base: position 375,075 of record CAIGQZ010032553.1, on the reverse strand, counting down.
AAGTAAATGTATTTTTTGTATTATTTAATATATGATAGTATATAATATCTATTTTCAGAATTTGGTGACTTTTGTTGAATTTATTGAGATTATATTAGCAAAAAAACAAAAACAACAACAATAACAACAACACAAAATGTGCATTCAAAAATTCTGCCAACTCAACCAAAGATCAATTTTGTGTAAATATTTATGGAAAATCATGGAATTTTACAATGTCTATTGCAGACATAAAAAATCAGGGAATTCTTTCTTTCTTTCTTTCTTTCTTTCTTTCTTTCTTTCTTGTGTCGGATTTTGTAGTTTGTTGCTTTAAACTTTAGTTTACATTTATCAAATTGTAATTTTTCCTATACTGCATCATGTTTTAATTACATTAATACATTTTGTCTTTTTTTTTGGTTTGGCATTTTCAACCTTTTTTTCACGCTCAGCAAATGTCAGTCAATTAAAGATGCAGTAGGTAATCTGCCAAAATGCTATCCGTTAGCATAATATCTTTGAAACACAGTCCCTCCCCTGCAGTCCAAAGCCACGCCTCCTGAAATCGTGAATGCACACCTTAAAGATGACATTGGACAACCCACTAGGTCAGGGATGTCCAAAATCAGTCCTGGAGAGTTTAGCTACAACCCTCATCAAGCACACCTGAACCAGCTAATCAAGCTCTTACTAGATATTCTAGAAACTTCCTGGCAGGTGTATTGAAGCAAGATGGAGCTAAGCTCAGTAGGACACCGGCCCTCCAGCACTGAGTTTGGATACCCCTGCACTAGTTCTTGTTATTCACCAGTTAGGAAACATTATAGTACTTTATAATACTACAATTCCCAACGATAAACTGTATTATATCTAGCATGTTTTCAGTTGTGTAGCAAGCAAAACTTGTTATAATGTGCAATATTTCATGCATGCAAGGATTGCTGGTCTCACTCTCTCACGCGCTTTGTCCTAAAGCAACTACTGTATGGCAACTACTTAGTGATTGGCGGGCGACGTGCAGGAATTACACCTATTACTAAAGCCTAGTTCACACTATAGGATTTTAAGCCTGATTTGAGCCCAATTTAGAAGTTAACAAGCTTACCAACAGATCGGGCTGTGATTTGGGAAAAATCTGCGGGTGCTCGGCGCTCTGCAGTCTTTATGTGTGAACTACTGAACAACGCTTCAAAGAGGCTCGTTGACGTGTCGCCAACACCTCGCAGATGAAAATCCAATATCTAGCATGCTGAATATTCCAGAGCACTTGGCCGACTCGACCCTACGTGCGGTCATGTAGTGAAGAGCTGCAGCCAATGAGAGAGCATATCAGTATAAGCTGAAAGGCCATTGTGCTCAGGAGCTCAACAGAAATGTCTGTGATTGGCCAGAATGGGCATCGATGCACTCGTTTCATTCTGCGTTAACACAGACAAGAGAGTAGGCTATATTAACAGTGGAACTAGAATTCTGTAACTATTAGAATTACCATACTGGTCATTCTGACCGTTCTCATATAAGACGTCATATTATCATGTCATATTTACATTGAAAGCTTCTATTGACATATTAAAATTAAGCTTTGAATGCGTGTCATCATATTTTATGACAGCATTACCCTAAAAATATTATCTTTTTGGTAATACAGCCTATAAATATGTAGTTAGGATACTAGAACACTCAAAGGTCTGGGCCTCGCTTTCATTTTACTTTCAAACAGGAGCTATTTCGCGGCACAGAATATGCTGTTTTAAAGGATATATCTGAAGTAAATTTCCGTTTTTGTTATCAGAAAGTTATGTTTATGTTAGCAGGAGGTTGCTAGGCAAAAAGGCACGCATATTTAAAGTCACAGCGAAAGGTAGCAGACATGCATGCAGTCATTTTGAGCAATATGGTAATTAATGGTAGAAATGCTCAGTTCTTTACTGTTTTGTAATAAAAAATGATAACAATGTTAGAAATAAATACACAGATATTTAGAAAACGTCAGGGTGTTATAGATGTTAGTTTTATTTCAAAGAGTTTTTCAATTACAAAAATTAAAAACTCTGTCTGCCTCTGTAATTCTAGTGTTAAAGCCACATCTCTCCACTTGAACCTTGCAGAACCTTGCTGTCAGTGGTGTTAGCACACAAGCAGCCAATAGTGTTCAGCTTTTTCTGACGGCTCCTCCCTCAAAATTTCATTGGCTGTGGTTTGGTAGCTTGACTGAGCTGTTGGGGAAAGAGTTGTTGTCAGATCATGTAATGTGTGACCCCCTCCCTCTTGTGCATCATTTACGTGTTGTCGTGCAGTGTGAACACCACAGCGATTAAAAGACACAAAATTAAGTCATGCTGTGTGTACGGCACAGCAATCTGCCACTGTTTAAAGTAATGTAGTGTGAGCTAGGCTTTAGCCATACTTACATGCTATTTCGGACAGAATATACAGTAAAAAGTAGCATGGTAAACAACAATATATGGAGCGCCATTGTTCAAAAATTAACTAATGTGAATATAAAAGCAACTTCAACTCAGTAAAGCAGGCTAGGCGGAAAAGCGCTATTTACTTGTGTTTTGTTTTTAAATTAAATAAAAATCTACATTTATCAATGTTGTAAAAGCTCTCTTATGAAATCGAAAGTAGTCACATCAGTCTTTTGCCGGGAGATTTCAGTTGCTGAACAACACTTATGTGCCATTTAAAAACAACACACTCTACATGAGCTTTGTGTGACTAATAGTTTTGAAAACATAACATTACCTGTTTAAAAGAAATATTTCTGCCATGGTGTCATCCTTTCTCCAGCGTGCAAAAGTAACTCCAATATTGATTTGGGATTTTTTAAAGTTTTAATTGAGCGTTTGTTTTTACCCGTCACTGTCTCTCTCTCTCTCTCTCTCTCTCTCTCTCTCTCTCTCTCTCTCTCTCTCTCTCTCTCGTGTGTATGTGAACACTCAAATGGTGGATCTGTGTGAACGGAGGCACAGATGTAAATCTGCATTTGTTGACAGTTTGGGCTACTTATCAGAATTATGGGAATTATCGGCCCGACAAATTTTAATTGTATGAACATTTTTTTGTCTTATGCCTTACCCAGAATATAAAAATACAAATAAATACATTTAGATCATTTGCTTTTAATCATTACTAGTGGAATGTGAAGAGACTTTCAACGAGCACAACAAATTGTTTCTAAAGACAATCACCTAGTGCACCTTTAAGTCAAATGCAGTTAGTAAACTCTGCCTGTTATCCAAGCCAACATGTTAGGAAAATGCTAATTTTAAGAGTTTTGGCTACAAAATGACCACTTTAAAGACTGGGGGTTTGACTTGTTCCTTTCAATTTTTTTTCAAAATCTGAGGCAAATTTTCCATTGTTGCTTTCACAATGGCTATCAATTTCACAAATTCAAAAAACAATAGTCAAGCTTGAACAAATTGAATATTATGCTCACCAGAAAAAGGATAGTCAATGAGATAGTCTGGAAATAGTAACTAAATGTCCTCCGTTAAATTGTTTTCTAAGGGAAGACTTTCCATTAGGTTATTCTTGCATTCAAAAACATTGTGACAGACGGCCTAAATTGTGACCCATTTCTACTAGCATTGATTTTATGGTAATGTCAGCCCTGTGCCACAAGCCTTGCTAACTTTTTTCCGCTTGCTTTTCACCTTGATTCAACCCTGCCACCACAACCTTGCTTCGTTCACCTAACTCAATTTAGGCCCCTAACATTTAAATAACCTTTTTATGGTCCTGAACAGCTTCGGTGTGTTTTCCAGTCTGCAGGCAAAAATGGCGTTGGTGTGTTTTCGTGGTGTTTATGTGATGATCCGTCAAACAATATGCCCTTTGTTTACTCTGTGGTCTGTTGTCCTGTGACTCAGTGTGTGTTTGTGTGTGTTTTTATCTAGAGTAAAGAAGGCTTTGGTGATGGCATGTTTCTCAGATGAGACCAAAGCCATGGAGCTGGAGATGCCTGAGGTCAGAGGTCATTTAGACACAATTCTGGCCATCACACAGACCTTCATCTCTCCCAGCTTACTCAGGTCTGAATGTAAAATCTCATTCTCAAAGCAAATCATTTGTTTATTCTTCTGTCAGCCAGAAAACAAATCAAATGAATGTTATGCAATCGCAAAGTAAGGGTCACCATTTCTTTAGGCTCAGTAGCATTCCTTGATACGTTGAATCTATTGAATCTGAGTTTGAAAATCCAATTGAAACTTCTTAGATTCTTAGAAGGAATTGTCTAAATAAAGAAATATCTTAACCGCTAATCAAATAAGCAAACTTGTGACATCGAACATGTGAATTCTTTTGCATCATTTTAATTGTTTTTGAGCTTTTTTTTTTTTTTGAAGTGTGACACAAATTTTTTAAAGCACAATATATTAGTAGCTTTTCAGTTAATACGAGGTCATGAAAGCTGCGTAACTGCATTATGTACAGTAATTACAGAGAACGTACAATATTATAGTTTTAAATGAAGGCAGCATGTGGTGTTTTAGGTTATCCAAGGATCATTTAAACTTTTCTAAGCCATTTTTGTATATCTAATAAGGTTAAGGAAGTTCACGTTAAACTATTCATAATATCCACTCTGGTAATTCCTTCATTTCTAAATTCTCTGGCATTGAAAAGACATGCACATGTTCTTAAAATCCCTTTCAAGAGTTCACACTTAGATATTGCTTGACGCTATTAGCAGGTTTGGCATGCTGTCCCAGGAGAGAACTCTGAGCTCAGAGATAATTGAGCCCAGGGCTCCTGCCTGGTCCATTAACATGTAAGGGGGTTTGAGATCAAGTAGGTCTCAAGAGCTCCCCCTGGTTAAAGGAGGAAAAGCAGGAGATAGGGTTGAAGGGGGGGATTCTTCCAAAACTGAGAATAGGCAGTAGGGTGAAATTGGTTTATTGCAGTTTATTTTTATCTTCATTTATGTTTTGCATAATTACTTTTAAAGTCATCTCACCTTGATCACTAAGACCTGCAGTATGAGTAATGAGAAAAATGCCAGATTGTTGGTGCATATTAAGTTTGTTTTAAACTGTTCCATGAAATACTTTTAAAGTGCCCTTTGTATGCTTGTTAGCTTTTATATAGCATGCAATGTAGCCAATTGAACAGTTTCAAAGACCTATAGTGCAGAATAAATGAAGTTACTGCCTCCTGAAAGAAACATTTAAACTGTTATTGACACCTAAAAAAAACAATGACAGTCAGAAAATAGAAGTGTTTTTAAATGTTGGATGATAATTATTGTAGAAGAAGTTCAAAAATAAAATTAAGATCTGTTACAATAGTGTAACAGTGGCACTTTAACATGCTTTTCTGCTTTATTTATATATTAATCAGTAGTTTATTTGGTTTGTATTGCTTCACATATTATAAACTGAAGGCATGCAATTGAGGCTACACATTTTCTGGTAATATTACAT
>CAIGQZ010032553.1:358173-369261 GCA_903798205.1 Danio tinwini | reverse complement strand
ATATATATATGATCTAATCAAAAATAGATAACTCTTCCAAATTTCTTCTGAATGGTGTTATTGATGTTAATCTGGCACACGGTGGTCATTTTGCATGAATTATCTGACAAACCGTATTTAACTGGCAGCCTTTCCAGTTTTTATTGACTTTACAAGATGGTGAAGTGTTCGAAAGTGACCTAAACCCTCTGACAGCAGGCAACCTAAACCCTCTGACAACCCTCTGAGCCTTTCAGCCATAGCAAGAGAAGTTGGTCTTTTCAAATCTCTCATTTCTAGAATATAGCATGCTTGCACTACCATCTAATGGTGTGAATTAAATTATGCGCAAATCTGTAATTATTGCATCTGTAATATTAAATCCAATAAAGGTTGATTTATATTTTTGTGGCAAGCCCACGCTCTTGCACCTCTCAAAAAATCGGTCCACCGATCCACCGGTTCATACCTCTGAATGAGCGAGTTTTTAGCTACTTCATCGTTAAGGTAGCATTCCGAAAAAACTAAATTCCTGTGAAGAAACACAACACAGAGGAACATAAAAACCTACTGCCATCCGTTTCAGAAATGTTATTGCAGAGCAACACAAACAGCACGCAGAAGTATAAATGCACAGCTATGCACAAGGCAGACGCCATGGGTTACGGTGATCACTCGACACAGAAGTACAAATCAGCCTTAAGTCAATAAGAACAAACTAAACTAGCATCAATTATAAAAAGAAAATGTAATTTGTTATGCTAGGAGAAGCCATTGTGGGCTTTTTTCTTTTTATAATAAATTACTTGCTCACGTGTGAGACCGCTCTTTGGGAGCACAGCCTCTCAAGACTGTTCAAAGAGGTAAATACCAGACCACTTTGATGAAAGACTTTGCTTAGAAATTTTAAAATGACCAAAAAATTTTTTTCTGATGTTGTGCAAGCCACTACTTGATCCATAAATGCTGTCCCACTGCATCGATTTTTATCACATGGTCTTGAATCACATGAATTTTTTGATGCTTGAATTTATTCAGTAAATGTGCTTCTGTCATAGTTTATGCACTTTTTTATTGAATAAAAAGTTAATCCTACTCAGTTGTTTTGTAAGCTTTTTTATGCGCATTTTCCAGATTTATGCATATTTTGGCGTTTCCATTAAGCTTTTTTATACAATAAATTTCAAATAGGTGGATGGAAACAGCTTTTCTCACTAACTCATTTAGGTCCCCATAGAAAGCTGGTCGTCCACAAAACAAAACTGCACAAAATGCACACAGGATAATAGACAGAATCTCATTGTAAAATCTGAAATCGAAAATAAAAAAAAAATTGTCATTGGGACTAAGTTTTGACCTTAAATACAAATAAAATAAAGATCAACATAAAAAAAATCAGCTTTAAACAACTAAAAAAATTTAAACTTTCTCCTAGGGATGCAACAATACAGTTAGCTTACGGTTCAATACATACCTCGTTTTTTTTTTACACCGTTTTCAGTTCGGTTCGGTTCTGATGGCTTGACACTTATTGTCAAGCCATCAGTAGGTACACTTATTGTTGTTATTCTATGCTTAGGCAATAGGAACAGTAAGAAAGAGAAAAAATATATAAACAATTTGCAATACTCTTTTATTTTGCTTCAAAGCCAAGAAAGGTACACTAGTTCCTAGTGTATTGTATAATAAAAAAAATTAACACTGAAATCTCACAGCTGCTGATAGTCCATGTACAAACTGGGCAACACATAAATTCCTACATTATAAAAATAAACATGCATGTGAAGTTAATAAACATAAATTGACCATTTCTAATAAACATATTTGTACTTCAGTAAATATAAATAAACCATCTTAATTCAACTTAACACTGCCTTTGTTATTTTTATGTGTCTTTCGGAACCAGTTGGGTATGTTTGCTGGAAGGATTCAGCAAAGGATTGTTGTTTTTTGGAGGAATTTATTACCTTCTTTGCTATTCTGCCTTCAGACAGTGATATTGCTGGGTGATGGCGCTGCAGATGTGCAGTCATGTTGGAAGTGTTTCCGTTTGATTAGTCTATACGTGTAACCGAAATGTCCCCACACCGTGGATTTGAAAGACACCAGTGCTTCCTCGTATTGCTGCCTCACTTCACCGCTGCTCGCCATGTTAAAGTGTGGAATGATTGTGTAGCACCCCTAACTTTAAAGCATAGTGATTGAATATTTACTCGCACGGAGGAGTTTCGTCATCTCAGGTCGTAGACTTACAGGCACACACAAACAGTCAATTCAGAGAGAGATAAAATGCACAAATTATTTAAAACGTAAAACTGCAATTCACAGGCGCATATTGAACTGTGGATGTCGTAGCGAACGGTTCAATATTGTATTGAGAATTGTGGCATCCCTGCTTTCTCCAGAAGAAGAAATATATGTATAATATCAAATACTGTGAATGACTTGAAAAGCAACTTTAAAAAACAATACAAATTGCACAGGAGGGCTAACAATAGCTATGTTCCCATCCACCTATTTTTATGCACATTTTTGATATGCGCATAAAAAAATGGTTGATGGAAACGCCATGATGCGCATAAATTTAGAAAATGTGCATAAAAAAACGTGTGCATAACTGAGTAGGATAAACTTTTTATTCAATAACAAAAGATGCGCATAAACTCCAGTGTGCGCATTAAAAAAAGGTCATGTGATTTTGTTATGAGATAATGTGATAATAAAAATGTGTGTAAATGGACAAACCAGCAGGCTGAGCACATTATAAACCATCTGAAATGTTGTTTTAGTCATTCTAAAACGCCTTACCGTTTAAGTATTAGTGTTATTATATTATTAATGACATCCAGAATCAAGAGACACCTTCAAACGCCACCGCGCGTTCACTGCGTGTCAGGATTGCCTTCTGAGGCGCAAGTCATTTATTAGATGAAGAAAAGATTGACACAGCTTCTCCTACTGCAGCAAATTCAGTTTTTACTGTTGAAATTTGGTGCCAGTTAATCAGGAAGTGACGATTTTGTTTACTTTGACTCATTGGATGGAAACGCAGCTTTATTCGCACATCTTTTATGCGATAATCCAGTTTTGCGCATAAAGTTCATTCGCATTTTTGGATGGTAACAGCTATTGACTGCGCATCAGTAATCTAAGTAGTTTTTGCCTTAATCTGAATAGGACAATAATATGATTAAGGTGTTTACATTTAGTTGCTTTTTAAATGTTACTGTCATGTTCCCAATTTACATGTTAATGTACATAGTTCGATTAACACCATTACGTCACTAATCATTGCTAGTTTCCTCTGCCGACTCATGCAACTTCAGTTCGTGGCACCATATGTGATTTTGGGAGTTTTGTTTTATTTAAGTTAAAGATAAATTTTGTTAAATTAATCACACTATGCGTGCAAACAGACGACAACGGATACAAATTCTCAAGAAACCGCCTTCTCTGCCTTTTGATTTACTAACTTTTCATTCTTGTCATGGTGACAAACTTACTAGTACTGGATGAGAGCATAATCATTGTTTTCAGCTCACACCAAAAATGTGCTTTTTGGCTTGAAGCCATTCTCATTTGTTTGTTGTCAAACCCCTGACAACTGCCGTGTGTACATCCTGTCCCAAAATGTAGAGAAAAAGACTACAAAACAATAAAAAATGTAATGGTTTGATTAAGGTGTTTACATGTCTGTACTTCAATAATGCGACTAAAATAGGAACACTCCATCATATCTTAATCCAATTTTTGTTTAGTTTGATCTTTAGTCGGATTAGGGTAATCAAAAATCACTGTTTATATGAGAGACTCTTAATCAGTAAGTAGTATTGTCTTAATTGTATTAAAATTGTAGTATTGGTGTCCATGTAATTGTATTGAACTTTGCCTTCAGCTGTATATGAAATAACAAAAGCACATTCTGAATTTCTCAATTGATTTCTCATCAAACTCTCCCTCAGGCTGGTGAGCTGGTTGCTGCTGAAGATCTTCGATTTAGTGTTCTGCAATGTGCAGATCAACCTTAACCAGCTGGCAGCCTTACGCCGTGCCACACAACTGGTAACAATACATTCAGCCTTTATTTCCTTCTCTCATATCACTGGTTTCCCCTTGCTGATGGCATCCAGTGCTTAATGCATCAATTGCCTTCATTCTTCCCATATCTCATTAGCCTTTACTGCTTTTCTTCTTTCACCACTATTTCTCTTCAGCTTTCTCTCGCTTTTTTTATTTACAGTATTCCTATTTTTTCTGACCCAAACTCAGTTATTTTCGATTTCGCTCTATAATATTGCAATTTAAATATATAAAGCTGAAGGTTGCTCTCTATATCAAAATGCTCTTTTTGTCTCTCTCTTTCTCTCTCTCTCCCTCTTAACCTATTGCTCCATTTATCCTGTTTACACATTTATTTTTATTGCAGTCAGGTTTTCCACCTCAGGCTTTTGGTCACACATAACCCTTTATATGGAAGTAAAAGCACACTTTCAAAAGCTTTTTGTAGCGTTCGATTGTGTGATTTCTCCATTTGGTCGAAGTGCAATATGAAACAAAACATCAGAGAACCAATCAGACCTCATGATTATAGAACCAATTAAACACGCACCCCACAACATGACCAGAAAAATCAGCTCTTTGGCCTGAATCTACGTGCATCACTCTTGAAAACATTGAGCTCGCTTGCAGATCACATACGCCCACCTGAAAAGCACTGATATGTTTCAGCACCACTCGGTTTAACTCAACAGAAAGACTGTCCATCTATCTGACTGTCTGTTTGTGATTTTCTCTATCTGTATGCCTGTCTGTCTGTCTGTCTGTCTGTCTGTCTGTCTGTCTGTCTGTCTATCAATATATTTGCCTTTTGTTGGTACATTGGTCTGCCTATCTTAAAAATAATACATTTACAAAGTATAATTCATACAGCCACAACACAATTCACATTTACAAAATCTAATTCACAAATTCAAAACATGATTCAAAAATACACAAAGCCAATTCATATTCATCTATTCATCTATTCATCACCTATTCATCTTTTATTAGAATATGCAAAAAGGTACACAAATTGGGATCTTACAAATACAAAAAAATGAAACAAAAAAAAAACAACGAGAAACAACAACAATACAGTAAGGTACAGGCAGGTGTGCGTGTGTGCGTGTGTGCGTGTGTGCGTGTGTGCGTGTGTGTGTGTGTGTGTGTGTGTGTGTGCGTGTGTGTGTGTGCGTGCTTGTGCATGTGAAGTAACATGGTGGACAGGTCAGAGTACATACGTAGAGGACAATAACAGTCAATAAATTAAGCAAGTATCATAGATATAAATAAACAAGTAGAAAGAGACCAGTCAGTGGTAAAGAGTGACAACAATGCTAGTAATGTATGATAGTAATAATGACAGTAAAAAGAAAGGACAACAGTAATAACTGACAATAATAATAAATCACAAGTACTACACCAACTACTACTACAGAAAGTTACTAATATTACAACTACTGCTGCAGCTGGGTTGTTGCTAGATCGGATACGTTTGCAGCTGGAGGTTAACGAGAATTATTTATGTTATTTATGAAATTTCCGATTTATTGTATTTTATTAACGTCTACCCCAACCCTAAACCCAACCATCACAGAAGCGTAAAAACAAAAGTTGTACCGAGCATTATTTATCTTATATATTAAATTACCCAGTAAATTGTATTTTTTAACCCCTACCCCCACTCCAACCCTAAACCCAACCGTCACAGTACTGTAAAAATATTAATTATTGTTATACAGTGTCATAAAAAAAATGACGCTATATTAATGTGCATATCGCACTTCCGGCCGGCCGCGTATCCGATCTAGACTTTACCCTGCAGCTGCTACTACAGCCACAACCACTACTACTACTACTACTACTACTACTACTACTACTACTACTACTACTACTACTACAATGTCTACTACTACTGATACTACAACAACATCTACTACAACTGATACTACTACAACAACATCTACTACTGATACTACTACAGCAATCACTGCTACTACAACATCTACATCGACAACATCTACTACTTCTGATAATACTACACCGACTACTACTACTACTTCCACTACTACATCAACACCTTTACTACTTCTGGTACCACTATTCCAACGACATCTACTGTACTACTACATAAACTACTACAACTACTACTTCAACAATCCAAACTACAACTACAATCGTTACTACCACAATGACTACTACTACTACTACTACTTCTACTACTACCATAGATATATACATTAGATGTCGCCTACCCTACTGTTGTCTATTAGAAGGAATGCGTCAACAGAGCCGCCATTTTAGTACAGGGTAGCGCTCCTTTGAAATGAATGCAGGACCAAGGTGAAGTGGAGGACTGTGGCCATCCAAAGCCAGAGAAATACACATATACACATATATCTATGATCTGGAGTTTTCCCCGGTGGTTCGTATGCAAATATTTTTTTAAATTACGAAATATTATAATTTTACATCACTTTTCTACATTGATGGATGTGACTGCACGGGCATTCCGGACAAAGAGTGAGTATTTGTGTGCATGGAAATGCATTACCCTCCTTCCCTGTTTAATTTGATCTAATCCATGTACTGAAACACACCCCCTCTCCTGCTTTTACTTCTCATTCTGACGGAGGGAGTGATATTCGTTTATGAATGAATCTCCGTTATGAACGACTTGTTCACTTAGCTAACAATAATACAAGTTTCTGGCAGCGCAGCGTCGTCTTGTCATATTTCATAACATTGTTTGCTTATTTTATTCAACAAAACTAGCATACGCTTAGAATTTAGTGCGAGTTGGTGCTACTTTGCCTTATGGTCACCGCAGTAAGAGACTGTATTATCATCAATAGCATTACTTGTTAAGCACAAAAATTCATAACATACAAAAACATAAAAAACAAATTCTTACCTATAAAATGTGATGACTTTGTGCTTTGTTTTCTTTGTTTGCTCATTACTACACCCATACACAGCGCTAAAGTCCAGCATCTTCACATTGGCACACTGTCTTGACTAGTGCGATTTGAATGACGTTTGTCCTATGAGCACTGTACCAATGTGGCGGCGCTATTGACGCATGCTCAGGGTCCCTATGTGATGTGTAGTGTATATGTCTATGTACTACTACTACAACAGCTATAGCAACCTGAATAATGACAATAGTAAAATACTTGTAATAATGATATTGAGGAGATATCGGGAGGACAAGTCAGAATAGTAATAAAAATAATAATAATAATGGTAACAAAAGTAATACTATAAATCATAATAGTGAGGAGGTGAGGGGAGGTTGGGAATTAAGAAAGAGGACAAAAATTAAAATAAATAATAATAATAATAAGTAGATGGAAAGAAAATAAAAGGAGAAGAAAAATAAAAAAACAGAAAAGGAAGGAGAAGAGGGAAAAAAAGTAGAAAAAAATACACATCCAATTCATAAATTCAAAACCCGATTCATAAATACACATCCAATTTGTCAATTCAAAACATGATTCGAAAATACACATCCAATTCATAAATTCAAAACGTGATTCATAAATACACAAAACAAATTTGTAAATTCAAAACGCGATTCAAAAATACAAAAATTTAATTCGTAAAATGAAAATGTGATTCATTAACACACAAATTTAGTTCGTAAATTCAAAACGCAATTCATAAATACACTTATCTAATTTGAAAAATTCAATTGTGATTTCAAAACTGCACAAATGTAATTCGTTATTTCAAAGCACAATTTATAAATACACATTTAATTCATTTGGCGAAAATATTCATGATTTTTACTTGTGAATTTACAAATTGTCAGTTGTAATAACGAGTTGTTTTGAATTTAAAAAATGGATGTTGTAAATGTGAATTGTGCTGTGCCTGGAGGAATTTTATTATGTAAATGTATTTTTAAGACTGATCTGGCTCCATATTTATCTGCCTCTCTATCATTAATACACATCCAATTTGTCAATTCAAAACGCGATTCAAAAATACACATCCAGTTAGTAAATTCAAAACGCGATTCATAAATACACAAATCCAGTTTGTAGAATCAAAACACTATTCATAAATACACAAATCCAATTCGTAATTTCAAAACACGATTCATAAATACACACATCCATTTTGTACATTTAGAACACAGTTCGTAAATGCACAAATCTAATTCGTAATTTCAAAACACAATTCATAAATACACAAATTTAATTCATTTGACGAAAATATTCATGATTTTTACTTGTGAATTTACTAATTGTCAGTTGTATTTACGAGTTGTTTTGAATTTGAACTCGATGTTGCAAATGTGAATTATTCTGTGCATGGAGGAATTTTATTATGTAAATGTATTATTTTTGATTTGGCTCCATATTTATTTGCCTCTTTGTCCAGTTTTTTGTTCTATAATAAACATTTTAGCTGAAATTCATGTAAACAATTTATAATTGACAATTATTTTATTGAGTGTTGTTACCTAGCTGGGGTCTATTTTCAGGTGCAGCATAATATCATTGCGACTGCTGCACAACCATGTTATAGCAGCAAGGTTTCTTAAAGAGCCCCTATTACACATTGAAAAGGGTCATATTTCGGTTTAATGGGTCTCCAACAACATACTGATATGTATGCAAGGTCAAAAAACACGTTCATGGTCTTATAATATGCATTTATTTTTACCTAATTATCCGAGCGACTCTAATCTGCGCTGATTGGACCGATGACAGCCTGTTGCCACTGGTCGACAGCATTCAGCGCGAAACAGTAAAATGCCCAGCGTGGTTTATCAAGCCCGCGGGTCGCAAACATTGGTATAGGATCCGATCGCAGCGGACGCCCGAAACACGCTTTAAAGTAAACTTACTAACACCACAGTAAACAGTACCTGGTTCTCAATAGTGTTATTCAGAGTCAGACACCTCAGTGCCGAAAGCAGTGCAGTTAAACACAAGCTTATTGCTTATGTTAAGTATGACACACATTCAGTTTTAATCCACACAGCAGCAAAAGCTAAACTATTATGAACCTTGACCGCTGCACATGTGCAGGATCAGCTAACGGTGGCCATAGCAACGACAAACGGCAGTGAAACGAGCTCACGAAAGCATTTAAATCTGTAAAGAAAAAAAGCAGCAAGCGTCGCGTTTTCAACGTGGCATTAGACGCGATATGAGAATATAAAGAGTTAACCTGATACAGTACATGCGGTTACTAGTAACAAAACATGTAGATCATTTCTGTTTGCAATCATTGCTGTGGCACCTCGTCTGTGAACTGCTATATGTTCTAATGGCTTACCTGTACTCTGCTTTTCTAAACGATCACATCCCCAGCCGGGAGGTTGTAGCATCCTCTGTCCTCTGACAAGCTATCTCTGTGGGCTCCCGCTTTCCATTCGCAAGCCTTTTCAGTGCTGCTCACCAGCCCAAAGCAGGACATTTTTTGCTATTTGTGTGCAGAATTTTGTAACAAATCAGCAAATTTATGTGGAACAATTTTGGGATGTCATAACTAAAAACTTAGTATATGAAATAAAATATAACACCTTTTTAACTTGTATTTAATGTTTACAATGTAAATTCAATTAGATCCACTTATTTGGTAAATAAATCAAGACTCTCGTAAAATATTTCTATCAAAAGACAGAAAATATTACTTTATAAACTGTATTGTAAATAAATCATATGAACATTTTCATTTTAGTCAATAATATTACTGAAATAATTTTTCAAACGGAATAAATATAAATTTACACACATTTACACAAGTAAATAAATAGCTAAAAATCTGCAGAAATCTGTGGATGTGGGATGTGCGGATTAAGTGCCTAGTGGTTAAGTGTGCTGACATATAGCACCAAGGTGTTCAAGGCGACCAGAGTATGATATCCGGCTTGAAGTCCTTTGCTGATCCTTCCCCTCTCTCTCATGCCCATGATTTCCTGTCAATTCTCTATGCTGTTCTATCCAATAAAGGTTAAATCCCCCTAAAAAAAATTTTTATTATAAAATAAGATTTAGAAAAATTTTCCTTTTAAGTAACATTATTTCAGTGAACTTAATTTATTTACATAGTCAATGCTGTGTTGATTAGTAAGTCAATGCAACTTTAATTTAGCTCAATTATTGTAAATTTAAAGTCACCTTCAACCAAAATAAGTAATACAGTTAATTGTTTTTGTTTACTTATTCACTTATTTATTACTTTAATTCAGAAACTACCTTTTTCCAGCAAGAGAAGCTAATTTTAAACAAGTAATTTGTATGTCTGTCTGTCTGTCTGTCTGTCTATCTACAGGGTTCATACAGTCATGAAAAACCTGGAAAAGTCATGGAATTTTGACATGGCATTTTTCAGACCTGGAAAAGTTTTGGAAAACAAATATCTGTATTTTTAAATATAGGTTATAGTGTTTTCTCTAGAAGTTTTTTCCAGCTGTGGCGGCAGACCTTTTACACAGATCTACCAACTACCTATGGCGTTATTTCAATGACAAATGTCAGGAGCGCAGTATTACAAGTCGAGATCGCATTCATGTAATATGAGCTTGGAAATCTCTTTGCTTGTGCGCCAATTTCTTTTGTTCGTGCACAAAACTTCTTGCAAGGCCCCTCAAATAAACGCTGCTCAAGTGCCGATTTTATTGTGCGCTCTCAAATAAACGTTGCTGAAGTGCAATTTAGTGCATTTATATAGTGAGCATGTCTCCAACATTTCTAAGAGTATTTATGAATGTCTTCAATAGACCTACAGAGTGGCATTAATGTGTCCTGAAGTGAAACGGCTATAAACTTCAGCAAGATAAAGGCATTGTTTGTTGTATTCAGAACCATAGATCTTTATCTATAAAGTATAATTATGGAAACTGTGTTCATCGTAACTGAAAGCTATACGTCGTGTTTGCTAGCCTCATGCGTCATGCACCTGGCAGTCAGTCAGTCAGTCAGCATGTCACCTTAAAGGGTTAAATAAATAACACACAGCAATACTACGATTACAGAAAAGTTTGTCCTGTTATAATTCACTTACCTTTATATAAGTTTTGGTGTGATTATAACCCGCTATTTAAAAAAAAAA
>CAIGQZ010032553.1:346813-358163 GCA_903798205.1 Danio tinwini | reverse complement strand
TCTATCTATCTATCTATCTATCTATCTATCTATCTATCTATCTATCTCTGTCTTATTTTGTCTGTCTGCTTCCTTGTCTATCTGGCTGTTTGTTGAAATATCTGTCTGTCTGCCTTTCTATTTGTCTATCTGTCTGTAATTTTTTTTATCTTACAGTGGGTATGCTTAACTAAAATTCCAGTCTAGTTAAACTAAAAATACTTAGAGTTAAAATGAACAGTGTTTTCTATAATAGGTCTGCTGTGACCTTTAATCTGTGATCTTGGGTCTCAGTGTTTATGTTAAATATATGTTAAATATTACTGCAGTTGTGTCCAGAAACACAATATAAGTGCCATTTTCCAAAGTACAAAAACAGTTCATTTACGGGTTCATTTTCAAGTACACACTTGTCAGCACTGAACTGTATTTCTCACTGCACTGAAGTGTCCTCTAAAGTTGTCCATCTATGTGTGTGTGTGTTGTAGAAAGCCCCTCTGGTCTATGTGTGTGTTCGGCAGAGCAGCATCGATCACGCTCTCATTTGTCTTACTCTCTTCTGCCACAACTTGAGGGTTCCCTACACCATTTTTCCAGCCCACATTCGACAAACCTGGCTAAGGTAAACGCACACACTAATAATACAAAAACACTCACCCTGTAGCTCCTACAGATGCATTGTTTGCTTGGAAATCTTTTCTTCTCATTCCTCCACAGTTCACTACCCTACATACTTTCATATGGTCTCTTGTTTCTTTACATTTTATATTAGAGGACTTCAGATTTTTTAAGTCGACTTATGTCATTAAAGTCACGTAGACCAGTTGCTGGTGACGTCACCAATAAAACACAAGGCGCAAGTATTTAGCAACACGCCATAATTTGCTATTTATTTCCAGGAAATATATATACACATGCTGTTTGACAGCTCATAACACATTGCAAAATCAATTCAATATTACCAATGACTAATTTTAGTGGAAAACTAATAAGTGCATTGTTAACACTTTCATTTCATTAATAGGGCAACATTAGCACGGGCTAATTTTAGTGCAAAATAAATGCAGTGGTAACACTTTATTATAACTACACACTATGAATCATATATTAAGCATTAGCAAATAGTCAACTCATTATCTGTTAGGTATTAACTCTACATTAATAAATGTTAGTAAGCAGTTTATAAATACAGCTACAAATTCTGTATTCTTGACTAATAAGCACATTTATAATGTGCTTAATGATTGTATATTTACACTTTGTTAATGATAATTTTTTATTACTTAATTATTGGATTAGTTACAAACTAGTTATTTAGGAATAATTGGTGTTGTTTGATGATGTTTTTATTGGTGTTTTTCACCAAGGCAACCCCAAATGCTGCAATATAATTGGCTAAACTGGCTTGGGGCAGGTTAAAAGAACCTAAACCTAGACAGCGTTCCGGTACGGAAAAGACATTTTCAAAGCAGAATATTTGACTTTAGCATTGTTTTTCCGATAAACAAGTATGTTCACTTAGCATGTTTCTTAAATATTTGCAAACATATTGTGGTCTTTTTATGCTTTAGAAGAGTCAAAAACTTACATACAGCACCTTTAATAGCAAACTGTAGTTTGAAGGCCACATTTTAAGCATGTCTTCTACCAGTGTAAGTTTACATCACAGCCCTGTTTGTGCCAAGAGCACTGGTATTGTTAATAAGAAGATTCTTGTTTGCTGGTTTCATCTAGTTTTGGTGCAAGCACAGCAGTTTCTAGAGCGTAGCGCATTTATTGAGTCTGTCCCAGAGCCACAGAAGCACCTGTACACATTTAGCAGGGCGTAATGGTTTGGTAAGTAATGAAACGTACAATTGTTGAAGAATCATGGCTTAGAGTGCTGGAAACTTCAGTCGACCGCGGTGAGGGATTGGTGGGGGTAAATAGTTTCCTCCTGCAGGTAACGGAAGACTTATATTCCTGATCGCGGGGGGAGTTTGTGCTTTGTTTACAAGGCTGCATCAATAATTACTTAATAGCTGTTTATAAAAATCTCTGTGTCTGTAATTGTTAATGTATTTATGATATGCGGCAAGCTTATGGTGCAGTGCTTGATTGCTGCTGAATGTGAAGCACAAATGAATACATATTTAGATAAATAAAAAAGAAGAATTTGCAAGTTATGCTGTGAATTCTCTGTGAATTAGTTACTTGAGTTTTTGGAAGACTGCATTTATGTATTACGTAGGCTGGTGGTTTACAATGAACTCCATTGTCCAACATGATATCAAAGGACCCTCTATAGGCATAGATATTTCTGGCAGTTCTGCTTTAATTGAGCAGCTTGTTTTCAACTTTATGAACAGAAACTGGGTATTATTGATTTATTTAATGAGTCACAGTTCATTTTATGATTCCTGAATTATCAAGAACCATTTGTTCTTTTTATAAACAACAACATACTAGTAGTAAATCACAAGTTTAAGTAATCTAGGGCCCCTTTGGTAGTTTGCTGAGGCCCTCTAGTGGGCCCCCGGCCCCCTTTCAAACTAAAATGCTCTTGCAGTTGTAATTCAAGGTTGGTAGTATGCTGTTACTAAATTTATGTTTTAACTTAATCTTATTTCAACCAAGTGACAAGGAAATATTCTTTATTTCCATCTATCATATCTATATAGAAATATATAAGTAATAATTACAAAAAAACTATTAAAACTGAGTGTGTATGAATGCAAGATTGTATGGGTGTTTCCCAGTGTTGGTTTGCGGCTGGAAGGGCATCCACTGTGTAAAACATATGCTGGATAAGTTGGCGGTTCATTCCGCTATGGTGATTCCTGTTTAATAAAGGGACTAAGCCAAAAAAAAATGAATGAGTGAATGTCTATTAAAAATTGAACTAAAATTAACATGAAATACAAAAGAACATAAAATAAATAAGAAATTCTAATAAATTATAGTAGTTGTTTACTGTTATTTAATTTTTATTATTTCATTTGATCTAATATTTTTCTAATAAATACATAAAGAACAAGCACACTTAATAGAGACAAAAAGGTTTTTACCTGAGCACAGTGCAAAAGTTTTATTATTTTTCATAATCTTGTTTTTTTATAATTATTTGCATATTTAGTGCTCAGTATTGACTTTGAATCATATCATATCACATATGTATGATAGTATTCAATTTATGTATGATCATTTAAATTACTATTATTTTAAATTGTGTAGTCACCAATACTGCTATTGTCACATTTGTACCCAACAGGTCCATATTGGTACATTAAAGCTACACTTTAAAAGCACAATATGTAATTTTTTTCATTCAAATATCCAAGAACTTCTAGAACAGTGTTCTATATTTTGCTGACTTGTGTACTTACGCTATTCACTAAAATAATAAAAAAGAATGTTCAAATCTAGTGAGACAAAAACAAAACTATTTTATCTAGTAAAACGAACCGTGTCTCATGTGGTCATGCTTATGACTTCACACACCCTCGAATTCCAGTTTGGTTTTATAGAAAACAGAGAAACACCAAAGACATTTTATTACTTTGTGCACAGAGCAGCGTCATGACAGAACCCTGTGATAGAAATATATTGGTCACACATTATTTTGATGGTCTGTTTGTTAAATTTAAGTTACATAGCATCTACAAGCCAACAAATTCTCATTAGATTATAAGTAGACTGTTAGGTTGGGGTTAGGGTTACTGTAAGTTGACATGTACTTGCAAAGTTTCTTATAGTCAGTTAAACATCTGTTGAAAGAGTGTTACCAATATATTTAGTATAGAAAAAAGTGCTGCTGCTTCCCTATGTGATCACGAGTGAAAGAAAATGAGACACTGTTAACTGTGGCATAATAAAAGCTCTGCTGTTGTTGTTTTGTTTTTTTTGTTAGTTTTTTTTTTACAGTTGCTTTGTTTGCCATGTCCTGATTGTCTCTGACCAGCCTTATTAGAAGCATCAAGAGCGAGTGATTTACATGTTAAGTCAATGCAAAGACGCGGATAGACATGCTGCTGCGCAATACTGACAAATGAGGCAGCGCGAATTACCCATATTGCACGTTTCGCTCGAGTTGGAAAATCTGAACTTTAGTGGACATTTGCGCCATATTAACCAATCAGGTGCTTTCTCTTGTAGAGGAGTGATTATGACCTAGCACCTGCTGTTGGTGTCCTGGGGGAAAATCCTCCTGCCGATGTAACCCCGCAGGTCCTACACCACCCAACCCGTTCTGAGCTGGGTTAGAACCGGCAACCTTCCGCATAGGAGTCGGTTGCTCTAACAAGGAGGCTAAAGACCATGGCCTCTAGCGTCTGTCGCTAGAGCACCTTTAGAGGTCAGAGGAGTGAGGTTTACCTGCACAGCACTTTACTAGCTGGCCTCCATTACACCGACAATGGACAACAGTTCATCAAACTGGTCTCGGGTCAGTGGGAAGCGCCACTGAAA
Organism: Danio tinwini; assembly: GCA_903798205.1. Lineage (NCBI taxonomy): Eukaryota > Metazoa > Chordata > Actinopteri > Cypriniformes > Danionidae > Danio > Danio tinwini. The sequence continues at coordinate 353,738 of CAIGQZ010032553.1, read as the reverse complement.
GCTTTCATCTCCAGAAACTATACCTGGATGGAGTTTATAAGCTCACAGAGCTGGGTGCACCTCAGAATGGATCTAGTAGACTCAGACACAGCTCCAAATGAGTTGCTGTTTTTTAGTCTACCTGAAGCACATAAACACAGCTATTCTCTCAATAAAATCTATGTTAGCCATTTAGCAATGAAGCTACAGTCACTGGGCAGACAGAGGCCCTGCCCATGACGTGAATTAGCATCTGTTGTGAAGTGAATTTGGCGTGTGAATGAAACGAGTAAACAAAATGTTCACGCATCTATTTATGCATGAATAGCATGATTTATCCGCGCATACTGCGTCTGGTGTGAACACAATATTCCACTGCTTCAGACTACCATATTAATACATCTTGATTATATTAGCTCATTCATGAACAAGATGAGGATGTAATGAAGACCACAACTCCCATGATTCCACACTCTAGCAGTTAAAATTATATAGTGTTTATTTACATAGGTACACTTTTGTACTTTGTAGGTAATTATGTGTAAGATACAAACTTGAACCTGTTAGATACTGAACACACAGCTCTTGGAAAGATGAGGTTGTATACATTATAGCCCTAAATATTACAATAATAACAATATTTATTTATTTTATGATCACTATTACTGGCACTCCTAATTGTAAACGTACTATTTGAATTCAAGTTGACTTAAAGAGTGGGTGAGGTGAAATTAATGAAGACACTCGATAGTGATAGATTTGTCAAACAACGTACTTGCTGAATTGGTATATTTTTGACTTGCTCTTCCTCACTGCCCCACTTTTTCCAGAAGTAGTTATGAAATCGGAATAAGAGTAATTGGAATTAGAAATGTTCTCCCTCCCTAGATGGTGAGATGTTGCTGTTTCCTGGATACTTAATTCATAACAGTGCATTAGCTAATATGGTCATGTTATGTGGATGAATTAGTATATTGTAAACACAGACAATAGCAAGAGCCTAAACAATAGACTTCTCATGACTCATTTACCTGTCATCAGCCGGCGACACCATTATGAGAGTTAGCTGGTATTTATCAACATCGCTTATTGTAGCTGTTATAAAATAATGAAATATGTGCTTGCCCTACCTTTTATATTAAACAGTGCAGAAAATACATATTGACATTAAACAAACAAAAAATGACTAAATAAGGTTTGTGTATGTCTGTACAATTTTACAGAACATTAAAACAAATGAAAATACAATAGTTTTTTTCAGATTTTTTTACAGCCTTTATTAAGCTTTAAACAATTATTTATATAAAATGGTAATTTTAGTTTGCAGGATTTACTCCCTTACTTGCATGTTAGAATTGAACATTTACAAACGCCAATGCTTTTTATTATTATTTTTTTTTCCTGGATATTTGCATATACAAGGATGCATTAAATTGATCAAAAGTAATAATATCTGTGATGCTTGTAAATTTTGTTTATTAATTTTTAATTTAAGAGTCCTAAACAATGTGTCATGTTTCAAAGGAATTGAAACCCCATCTGTTTTTAGATCTATGTTTTCTGATCTATCACGCACCAAATGATTGCTATAATAATTTCTGTCAGATGACGACACTGAAAACTGAAGTAATGATGCTGAAATAAATTACATTTTGAAATGTGGTACAACGAAAAAGACTGTTCTTGAAGTATTTCACAATATAATTGTTTTAAATGACACAAATGCAGACTTAGACACGAGATACTTCTTTCAAAAACATTAAAAGATATTATCGACCCCAAACCTTTGAAAGGCAGTGTAATTAGAAACATAAAAGTAAGCCTTGTCTTCATACAATTTTACCTATGCTGTGACTTCAAAGACTCTTATAATGAACTAATGATGACATTTCTAGTCAAGTCAGTAGAGTCATAGCCCTAAAGGTTTTTACTTTGAATTTCTTGTCAAAAAACACAGTTAAAAAATACTATTTTATAGGTAAATGAATTTAGAAATGTCTGAATCCCTAGGAAGTGAGCTAGGGAATGGATTAAGAAACACACCACAGCTCCAAGTTGACGTCAGGGAAAAATAAAATGCTACAGAAGTGCAATATGTGGCCTTCGTCTGTATTTGTTGGTATTTTTTGAATGAATGGCCTAACGTGAAGTCCCATTAGTCACCGTTAATTGAGGCCGTTTTGTCTTCTCAGGTCTATCCTTCAGAGGCTGGGTGTCGTTTTGCTCCCAGAAGGCAGTGGCTCAGAGCGAGATGCTGAGATGGACAGCCTCTATTCTTCAGTCATGACCTCTGTAAGCCCCCGCAAAGGCTGAGTGTGCTTTTCTGCTTCAGTTGCTCAGATTCAGCACCCGACAAGACAAGTAAAACAGAACGTCGCTTCAGGCGCTCAAGACGTTTGCACAGACACACTGCTTTTGAGTGCCATTAAAATAAGGCTACACGATATTGGGTGAAAACAAATGACATGTTTATATATATATATATAATATATACAGTTGCAATCAGATTTATTCAACCCCCTGATTTGTTAGCCCCCCTGTTTATTTGTTTCCCCAATTTCTGTTTAACGGAGAGAAGATTTTTTCAACACATTTCTGAACATTATAGTTTTAATAACTCATCTCTAACAACTGATTAATTTTATCTTTGACATGATGACAGTAAATAATATTTGACTAGATATTGTTCAAGACACTTCTATACAGCTTAAAGTGACATTTAAAGGCTTAACTAGGTTAATTAGGCTAACTTGGCAGGTTAGGGTAATTAGGCAAGTTATTGTATAATGATGGTTTGTTCTGTAGACTATGGAAAAATAAATAGCTTAAAGGGGTTAATAATTTTGACCTTAAAATGGGTTTTAAAAATTAAAAACTGCTTTTATTCTAGCCAAAATAAAACAAATAAGACTTTCTCCAGAAGAAAAAAATATTATCAGACATACTGTGAAAATTTCCTTGTTCTGTTAAACATCATTTGGGAAATATTTAAAAAAAGAAAAAAATTCAAATAGGTTCAATAATTCTGATTGCAACTGTATATATTCTAGTTGATCATTTGGTATCAGAAGTGGGTTCTATGACAGATAAAGACCTCTAGATTATACGCTTATTTTACCAAAATATATGACCATTCCTTGATTTTTAATTATTTAATTAGGACAGTAAGCTCTGACTTTGCTTAGACAAAAGTCTTGTCACTTAACAGAAATAATGTACAGTACAGAATATAAAGTCATGGTGCAGTGTAAAAAGAGTTAATATTGTGTATGACTCCCATGAGCTTGGATGACTACATTCATGCAGTACATCTGTGCAATGACTCGATAAATTATTAATAAAGTCATCTGGAATGGCAAAGAAAGCATTCTTGCAGGACTTTCATACTTCATCAAGATTATTTGCATTTATCATCAATGCCTCCTCCTTCACCTTACCCCAGACATGCTCAATAATGTTTATGTCTGGTGACTGGGCTGCCCATTCCTTGAGCACCTTGACCTTCATTGCTTTCAGGAACTTTGATGTGAAGGCTGCAGTACGAGAAGGAGCGCTAACCTGCTGAAGAATTTGCCCACTTCTGTGGTTTGTAATGTAATAGGCAGCACAAATGTCTTCATATCTCAGGCTGTTGATGTGGTCATCCACTCTGCAGATCTCTTGCATGCCGCCATACTGAATGTATCCAAATTATGATTTTTCCTTCGCCAAACTTGACTGATTTCTGTGAGAATCTTTGGTCCATGTAGGTTCTAATATGTCTTCTGCAGTATTTATGATGATTGGGATGCAGCTCAACAGATCATCAGAAAAATCTACCTTCTGCCATATTTTCAAATGATAAACTAGAAGTCAAGTTATTATTTGTTGTAATCATTAGCCACCTTGTGAAATGTATGTGTAAATATATGATTGAGAGAATATTTTTTAACATAATTAAAAAAATAGATTTAAAAACTATTTTTTCTGATCTTTGCCATAATGACATAAGATAATTTTTTTACTAGTTGTTTTGCAAGATACTAGCATTCATCTTAAAGTGCAATTAAAGACTAAACAAGGTTAATTAGGTCAACTAGGCAAGTTAAAGTTAATTGGCAAGTCATTGGACAACAGTTGTTTATGTTTCAATTAAAAATAATATTTCTAAAGAGGACTAATAATATTGACCTTAAAATTTATTTAAAAACTGCTTTTATTCCAGCCAAACTAAAAGAAATGACACTTTCCCATGAAGCAAAAATTAAAGAGTTAAAATGGGAAAGTCTGTGCTATCTGTGTGCCATCTGAAAATTCTAGATCTCTGCCTGCTATGTTTATGCTTAGTTATTTTACATTAAATGCAATAAAAAAATAAAAAACAAAAAAATATATATATATTATTTGCAGTAAAAGTGGTATTATTTAATCTAAACACAGGGGTCTGAGAAATATGGTCATTTTGGAAGAAAAGTTCAAAAAGCACTTTTGAGTCTAAACACTTTGAATAAATTAGTAAATACTGTGAAAATTATTTTGCTCTCTTAAACGTAATATGGGACATATTTGAAAAAGAATTAATTTCACAGGATGGCTAATAATTTTGCCTTTAATTTAAAGTATAATTTAAAGTATATTTAATTTAAATTTAATATTATTTTAATTTAAAGTGTATATATATATATATTTTTATGTATACATAATGCATATGCAAGTATGCACACATATTATGTCACTACACACTTTTACTTGCGCAGCCTGCTTCATTTAGCAGCAAGAAAAAAGTTAAATCAGAATCAAGCACATAAATATTATGCATCACAAAACAATCAAGATGAAGACAATGGCAGCAAACATTACATGTTACTGTACAGCATTAAATGATATACGGTATCTATATATACACTTACATGCATTTTCAATCATTATTTTTGTTTACTCATTGTATCTCGAATGGACTCTCCACTAACAGAGGGATGACCCAGCACACGGTCAATAATATAAAGACATAGGATTTTTTTTTCTTTTTTCTGAGCACCACTATGACCATTGTACAGTAAATCCTAATTGCTTTATACTTTGCCAACAATGATTTTAACATTTCTTAGACTTGCCTTCTGTAGCTTCCCAAGCTTAGTAACAACATGTTTTAAACATCCTTGTTTCACCAAACAGCATCAATCTGCTGTTGAACATTCTCCACGGGCCAAATATACTGAAGAGATTTCTTCAACTGATCAGCACTGCCTGTTCTCCATTCTTTCTTTTTTTGTGTGCCTGTACTCTATGTTCTTATGCGATTGCAAAACTACCGAAATGAGCATCTTACAGGAGACCCCCTTTACCTGACTCAAGCAAACTCTGTCTTTTGCTTTTACTCCAGCCCAGCTATCTCACTTTGGTCCAAGATATTCGGTGGGCCAAAAAAAGCTTGGCCCTGAGAAAGCCTGATCAGACCCTAGAAATTGCTGTGGAAACTGGCCCTGGTTTGCACTGGCACACTCTCTTTAGACATGACAGTGGAAGGGCAGCTAATGACTCAACAGATCTTATAAGGGCAACATTTTACTTAAAGGGGGTATTCATAAGACACATAAGAGGGTGTTCATTGGCACATTTCTAATCATGCCATGACATATGTCATGAATATGAAGGAGATTGCATTCTTATGATAGCTGTCATTAAATGTTATTCACTCAGTTATGCCATTTTACATGCAAAGGTGACATTGATGTTATGACAACTTGACAAACAAATACATCACAAGCTGTTCTTTTCATGAGAACTTGACATTACTAAGACAACATAACTTGTCATAAATCTGTCATAAACATGATTGTCATGAGATCATTATAATGGTGTATTATCTGATTGCTTTTTAATTTGTCAGTTAAAAGTGTCAGTACTCTGTCAAACTATTTTATAACAGTGTCATTAGTATTTAATGAAATGTTAATGACACATTTAAGTTTATCCACTGTAGTTGTTTATGACAGATTTATGACAATTTATGTTGTCTTGATAATGTCAAGCCATCATGACAAAGACTTGGCATAACCAAGTACATCATAACTTGTCAAAGTCATTGTTATGTATTTGTTTATAAATACTTAATAACAGTTGTCATAAGCATACATCAGATCTCATTCATATTCATTCCACATGTCACGCCGTGATTATAAAGGTTTCATGAGAGTCTTGAGAACCCCCCTTTAAATAAAGTGCTATGCCATGTTTTCTCATCTCTGGTGCCTGATCAACGATAATTTCAACTCAACATCGGACATCCTGTGATGGGTCTAACATCCCTGGTATACTTCAAATCAATGTTTTTGTTCTTTGTTTGAGGCTAAAAAGATGTTCGAGTGACGGTATACTATTTTCAAACATTCTGACACCCCTGCTCTTATAGGCTCCTAAACACAAAAATGGCGGCTTTGAGAGAATAAAGCCTGGTTTACACTCAACGCATTTGCTAGTTTGCTTGAGTGCGCGTGGCGAATGTAACGTCATAGCAGAGTTTGCAAAGATTCACTTTGGGTGTGCACAACATGATGTTTTAAGCTGGCAGAGTGCACAATGTTTTTAGAGACTCGAGCAAACAGTATGGCCCAATCCCAATTCTGTTTTTGTACCCCTACCCATTCCCCTTCCCCTTTGGCCCTTAAAACCGAGTGTGAAGGGGAAGGGCTTCAAAATTTACCCCTAAGAATTGGGACAGCACTAGAACACCTGCACACGTCATCAGATGTCATCGCGATGTCATGCTTCATATGAGATCAGACTGCTGTAGTTATTCCAGTTGTGTTATTTTTTGGTATTTATCTTAAGGAAATCACTGAAGGCATATATTATGTTATCATAATGATGTAATGTGGCAATAAGATCGTAATACTGTGCATTTAACACAGTGGCCATAATCATCTATGTAAACACACCAAAAACAGCTATTCACCCCTTCCCCTTA
>CAIGQZ010032553.1:323463-341813 GCA_903798205.1 Danio tinwini | reverse complement strand
ATGAAATTGAGACATTTTTGTTCCTGCACTGAAAGTGCAAACTTCTAACTTAAATTATTTCATAAATGAATAAAGTAACTCAGTTGAATTGAGCAAATCAGTTCATGTTATCGAAAGTGACAAGATCACTTTCTGATAACCAAATTCATATGCTTTTATTCACCAGTAAACTGAAGTTCATTGGATCTTTCATTTTAAGATTCACTAAATTAGTTAACTATTAAATTATCATTCAGAGTATTTTTGTTAGGATTTGTTAAAGCAATAGTTCAAAATAGATTAAAACTAGCCCATGATTTACTTCTCCTCATGGTGCAGGTATATATGACTTTCGTTTGCCAAATGAACACAGTCAGTTTTTAAGGCTCCATTCATCCATCATAAAAATAATCCAATCACTCCAGTGAGTTAGCTGGACTGGAACTGCACAGTAAAAAAAGGAAAAAAAGAAGTTGAAGTAATACAATTATGAAAACTAACATTATAGTATAATTGTATAACAGAAATCAAGAAAACAAAACTTACAAACTATATTTGGCTGACCCTTCACAATAAACGTATCATCAATTAACATTAAAAGTACTTATAAATCTTCAATTTAATAAAAATCTGCATTAATAAAAACAACATTTGTTTATTTTTTTATTTGTTTATTTGGCAGGGACAGTGTACATAAATTAGCATTTCTGCAAATGCACCAGAATTAGCCAGAAGGCTATTTTTCATCTGTTGTCTCTGGACAGATGTTAAAACTGTCAACCTAAATAAACAATACGAATATTATACAGTCAATCAAGCATTGCTAAGAAGCACTAAAATAGACATAATTAAGTAGATCCTAATAAAAATGTATATGTACAAATTAAACAAAAAAAAAAACATTATGTAATCGAAAGAAGAATAGTTAATACACATACAAATCATTGAGATGGCAGACACAAGTGCTGGTAAACATGCTGGGTAGGTTCATGCTAATAGGAATGATGACACGTCCGATGCTCTATAAACCAGATTTTTAAATGTTTTTTGAAAATATTGTAAGAGGTTATTTCTCTGAGTTCCACTCCTGTGCAGTTATAACTGAAAAGGCACCCTGACCAAAGGCACTTTTTCAGAGTGGGACAATACAGTCTCCTCCGGCTGCCCCGTGTGTTGCTCTATGTGTGGTGTTCCATATGTTTACAAACTGACTGAGAGGTGAAGATGACAGACCATGAAGGATTTTAAACATCAGACAAATGTTGTAATACTTCATGACATTTTCCCAACTTAACAGTTTACGTTTTTGTAAAATGGTACAATGATGATGTCTTAGAGGCTTTTTTTATCCAGTATTTTAATTATCTGTTTGTGTTTGATTTTTAGCATTATGTTAGTATTTTTTATTAAACTGAACTAACATGCACAATAAGATTGTATGTTTATTAATAACTGTATTGCGGAATGGTAATGATAGTTACTACATTAATTAATGTCAAACAAATACTGAATAGTGTTTACACACAGTAAATACTGTAATAGCACTAAAATGGTTTGAATATGCTCCCAAATTATTAAGATTCTAAAGCTAGTTTATGATAACTCAAAAGTTATGCTCCTCACACAAAGATTACTCCGAATATTTGGCATGATTTTTATTTCATTTATTATTTTTGTCCATTTTGGATTAGCTTGACATTCCCTGGCTGAGCTATATGGGTTTAAAAAGACATGAGGGTGAGTAAAATGATGACAGAATCATCATAATACTTTCTCCTAGCACTAGAAAAGTCTCATTTGATTCTGCAGAATTGCCTACTTGCTACTTTTATGTCTCTCCTCTCCTCTCTGACACTTCGCTCAAATGTACACCAGGCTTCCAGTTCATTTTATTGGTCTGATTTGCAGATATAGAGTTCATTTTTTTCTGCTTCATGTCTCTTCCTCATCATAAAACTGTCCAGCCACTCTATTTTTCCTACAAACATTTTTATTCATCCATTTCTCCTCTTCTGTTCCACTCCACAGTTCATCGGTGAGCTTTTACGAGAGGGCGCCGCTCTCTGCGTGGGCATCTCTGCAGCCGAAGGTCACAGCGGGCAGTGGCTGGCGCGTGTCCATCAGGCCATCAGTGACGGTCTAGTGCCCGATGTTTGCATTGTGCCAGTGGGCATTTCCTATGATTGCCTGCCACGCCACGTTATACGTTCACAGGTGACGACCTTAATATTTGCAGTACACACTATTCCATAATGGCTGTCAGCTTCAGCACACAAGGCTATTAACAAACCCATAAACAAATTACAAACTGAAGTAGATTCACATTCTCTTGACAAAGGCAAACATGATGATGGTGCTCATAATGGCAGCACTGTGATCATAGACTTTGGAAGCATTTGTCAAAACTCTTTAACTCCAGTATTAAACTCAGTCTTGCGTGTAGCTTGGTTTTGATAGTGTCTTATTGCCTTTGCAAACCTTTTTTCCATCTGACAAATAATAATGAAAACAGCCTTAAAGGCATAGTTCACCCAAAAATGAACATGTACTCACTTTTTATTGATTCCAAACATATATGAGTTTTGTTTTATGTTAAACATAAAAGATATTGGAAAAATGGCAGAAACCATTGACTTCTATTCACCTTTTTTCTCTGCGTACTAGCGGGTGCAGCCATTTGAATAATTTTGGCAAACTGATATTTTCTTATATTATTCTATTTTGTCTGTATAATCATGCAAACACTTGTTTGTAGAGCGAGTAGTTTGACCGTTTTCAGCCGTTTATTATTCCTAGTCATTTCTCCCATAGGCAATTGAATCTGAAGTTCGAGCACACTTCCGCATTGAAGAATAATGTCAATAGTTAAAAAAAACATATATTATGGAAGTCAACTGCTTCTAGCATTAAAAAAATATAACATTTGTTAAATCAACTTAGAAAAGCTCTTTGTGGAGAGGTAAGCATGATTGAACGCCCAATAAGGGGGGAAGAGCATGCTCGGAGCCCAGGCGGCTAGTCAAAGCGTCAATCAGAAACAATTAATATCACCTGTTTGTTCTTGTGATTGGGCCGGAGAGACACCCTTCTTAAGGAGAGGAGAAGGAGCAGTCGGGAGAGGAGAGAGAGTTAACTTATGCAAGCAGGTTGAATGTGCGCACACACACAGACAGAGAGAAGCAGAGCAGAGATGAAGTTTAGAGCTTTCATTTTCTCCATTGTAGTGAATAGGGGCTTGTGGGTTCTGCTGTATCAGTTGTCTACTGTTTAAGTAATGTTAATTAGATCGTTTTAATTACTCAGTCTCTCCTCACTCACCATAGTAATAGTCGAAATAATCTCAGCTTTTGCGATTTTGAAAATAGTACCTTTTGAAATTGCAATTTCGGTTTAAAAATGATTAATCATGCAGGCCTACTAGACAATGATTAAATCAGCTGCGTATTGTGTATGAGTGCTGCTGTTTATGTTGTTATAATTGTAATATTTAATAATATTATGATTTGTGAAGTCATACAGCTCCAGATAACTCAAAACAGCAACCACAAGTCTCTCCTCCATCTTTAAAAGTCTCCATAGTTGTCTTGACAACACACAATGCTGTCTGCTTCGCGTTGACTTTTTTCAACTGCGAGCGCACAGTGCACTAGGGCAAAAACGCGAGGCACAGCAGGAGGTTAAACGTGAGGTGTACAGGGTGCACAAGCAGCTCGCAAAATGCTCCTGCCATTAGTAAAAAATGCACTTTTCACAATTCATTCAAAAATGCACCCTTCAATGCAAAAAGTTTGTTTAGTGTGTTCGGTCTCTAATCCATCTTACTTGGAGGACTCCAGGCTGCAGCGATACCTCCTTGTTTGTCTCGCGTCTGGACCAAATGCTGTGAGTGAACGAGAGTGCACCTTTTGAAACTGCATGAGAGGACATGTCTGTCCACACCTTCCAAGGGCATCAGTCAGTTTTTCTCATTCCACAAAGGGAAACAGGAAGATATAATACGCACAAAGCGTACACAAAGCAGCATTTAATACCATAATCAGTGTAAATTTCACTCACCACGGACAGATTAACTCGTGCAAATATGTCTGATAATCTAATAATCCCTATTGTTTGCAAAAATGTAGCAAAATAACAGCTGGCTTCTTTGTGTTTCTTTTTGTCTTGACGTTAACCCAATGATGTGTGGAACACACCAAACAACTTGCTGAACTGAGGGCCTGACAAAGCCCAACATGATCCCTTGGTGTGTCCCGGTCTTTAGAATCACAAAGGTCTCCGTAGTAACTACCTGCCATTGTCCTGGCTATCACTAAACCACTTGTCATTATTCTGGCAACCACCAAACTTTGCCTTAGTAATAAGTCTGTAACTGAAAATGCTTTGTAATAATTATTTATCTTATTCAATTATATAACTTTGTAAGGCTTTTTAAATGCAACTCAGCATCTTTATTCATGACTTATGTGATTTTTATGATTATACTGACTTAAAAAAAACACAAGCCAATCAAATACGGACATTTTATTAACTGTGAATTTTTTTCCGTCAAATTAATAAAAAAAAAATTTTTTTTTTTTTGCCTAAAGTTTTTTGTGCATACCTACTTACTATGTCACTTTAGTGAGCACCTTCGGAATTCTCTAGCTAACAGGCATCGTTATCCTAGCTACCACAAAGCACCCCCAACACCTTAAATTTTTTAGCAATCTAACAACAATGAAATGTCCTGACCCCAATATTGAACACTCTAGAAACCACCAAAAACACAATGCTGACCAAGTATTAATGTTATTACAACCCCACAGCAACAACAAAGATCATCCCAGCCACTATCTTCCTTTTTTACTATGCTTTTTTAGCCCGATCAGTCTCCAGGTTTAAATCTCAATAAACGTATTTTAGCAGAAAGAAAGCAGTAGCAATGTGAAAACCCAAGATTATCAGTGATGGAGATTTTGGAAGCATGAATTGAGCCAAGAATCCAGTAGAGAGGTCACAGAAGGCCTTAAACGTTCAGAAGCAGCATTTATCTGAGGTTATATAGACGCAAATATTTGCAACTTCATGCCTTTGGATTCACACTTTTGCATATTTTCTAAAATTTTATGATAGTTTTCATAAAAGTGTTCATGGCAGCAGAATATCTAAATTATTAAGACACCATCTTGCATGTTTGTTTACTTATTTTAATCTGTTTTATTATCAAGTATTTTTGCTTATTTAATTTATTCAAATCTTTTGTGTTGCAGTAATTAGTTTTTTATTGTTATTTTACTATTGTTTCATTTATTTCATTCATACTTTATTCCAGTGGTCTCAAACTCAATTCCTGGAGGGCCGCAGCTCTGCATAGTTTAGCTCCAACTACCTCCAACTCACACCTGCTTAATAGTCTCTAGTAGTCTTGAACGCCTTGATTAGCTGTATCAGCTTTTTGATTAGGGTTGGAGAAAAACTGTGCAGAGCTGTGACCCTCCGGCAATCGAGTTTGAGACCTATGCTTTATTCATTTACACTTTTTTAAATATTAAAATGAATCGATAATTATTTTTCTTCAAACGTTTAAAAATACCGTCTAGCACTTCCTTGAGTCTTAACAACCACCCAGAAAATCTTCCTAACCTCCTAACATTCATAAACCACCTCAACACCTGGTGACCACCTGGCAACTGCTCAAAACTCCTTAGCAACCTCTTATCATTAGCTTACAACCACACAAAACAACCTTAAATGCTACTAGAATTGTCTCAGCACCCACACAGAACTTCTTAATAACAACTTAAAACAACCAATTATATAGCCTTATATTAACTGTAGAACAACAGCACTGAACATCATAGCAACTATAGATATTATATATAAATACACTTTCAAGTGCTCCAGACACATCAACATGTCTACCAGTCAAACTGCCGGCAATAACAGTAAAAATTAATTAGTTGTCCAAGATGCCATAACGTTGCATGGTCAACTTGCCACTCGATTGTTTACTGAGCAGCTTTTGATGAGCCCAGTGTTATAGATGACTTACTTGAAGCACCCACACAGAAATGGCATCTGTTTATATACAGTATATGCACATGATTATGCTATATTTTAATGACAGTAAACACAAAATGAATGTAAAGATATTTTTGTCAACATCACTTCTCTTTTTTTCAGTACACCAGTTCCTCCACAGAACTTGGGCAGCGTTGCCTCAGTAGGTTTTTTGACACGTTTTTGCGCTTTTAGGCACTTATTTAAATACTTGATGCCAGTTTAATTATCTCATTGCATGCTTACCCCTGTATATCGGCCTACAGGATTTTAATCTTCAGAGAACTGTAGGGAACATCTTTCTTGAAGTAAATAAAAACAATGCAGTCACAGCATTTGCTCTCCCATTTTCTGTAGGACATATTGGAATTAGTTTAAAATAAACATAAGACTACATCTTTGCTACAGTAATTTTGCCAAGACTTAACTTAAGCTATTCTGCAATTATGTCATTATTTACTCATCCTTCGTCTGTTTTAAACCTATGCAAGTTTAATTTTTCTGTTGAACACAAGATATTGGAAAAAACAGGATGCATTTTAAAAAAAGCTTCTTCTTCTTCTTTTTTTTTTAAAGCCTTATGTTGGAAGTCGATGAGTCCCAGCAACCAGCATTCTTTAAAATATCTTCTGTTGTGTTCAACTGAAGAAAGAAACTCATAAATGTTTAAAACTATATCAGGGAGATTAAATGATGAGACATGTTTCATGTTTGGGTGAACCATACCTTCAATTAGTAAGCAAGCAAAAATAAGTTTATTTATAAAGCACATTTAACTTCAGTTTGGCACTGACCAAAGTGCTGAACAAAACCATAACACACATTCTAAAACAGTAAAATAACAATAAAAGTATTAATTAATTAATTAATTAATTAATTAATAAGAATAATAGTATGACAAAAACAATGCACAATAAAGATTAAAAGCCAGGAAAGGCAATAAATAAAAATGTGTCTTAAGTCTAGACTTAAAAATAGAGAGAGAAGCAGCACTCTTAATGCCCAGTGACAGCTGGTTCCACAAACGTGGAGCAGTGACTGCAAAGGCTCTATCCCCTTTAAGTTTAAAGAGCCCCTATTATGGGTTTTTGAAAATGACCTTCCATGTAGTTTGTAACACAGCTCTTAATGAAGTGAAATATCTAGCTAAAGCTTAAATCTGAAAGTGGACAGTTTTTAAAACTATTGATTGATCTATAAAAGAGTTGACTCATAGTGGTTTAAATGAATCATCTTTATAACGAGTCTTCAGCCGTTTCGGCGTGACATCGTTGCGAAACATAATGGTTGAGCGCACAGACCCGGCAAAATTCTGCTGGACGCTGGGCTTCGGGCTGGTGAGCAGCACTGAAAAGGCTTGCGAATTGAGAGCGGGAGCCCGCAGAGATAGCTTGTCAGAGGACAGAGGATGTTACAACTTCCCGGGCTGGGGATGTGATCGTTTAGAAAAGCAGAGTACAGGTAAGCCTTTGGAACATATAGCAGTTCACAGACGAAGTGCCACAGCAATGATTGCAAATAGAAATGATCTACATGTTTTGTTACCAGTAACTGCGTGTACTGTATCAGGTTAACTCTTTATATTCTCATATCGCGTCTAATGCCACGTTGTTAATGTGACGCGTGCTGCTTTGTTTACAGAATTAAATGTTTTCGTGAGGTTGTTCCACTGCCGTTTGTCGTTGCTATGGCCACCGTTAGCTGATCCTGCACATGTGCAGCGGTCAAGGTTCAGAATAGTTCAGCTTTTGCTGCTGTGTGGATTAAAACTGAATGTGTGTCATTTAACATAAGCAATATGCTAGTGTTTAACTGCACTGCTTTCGGCACTGAGGTGTCTGAATAACACTGTTGAGAACCGGGTACTGTTTACTGTGGTGTTAGTAAGTTTACTTTGAAGCGTGTTTCGGGCGTCCGCTGCGATCTGATCCTATACCAATGTTGGCGACCTGCGGGCTTGATAAACCGGGCTGGGCATTTTACTGTCTCGCGCTGAACGCTGTCGACCAATGGCAACAGGCAGTCATCGGTCCAATTAGCGCAGATTAGCTTCACGCTAAGCAGGGGTTTGGGAACAAATGAATCACTGAACGATTCATATGGGAGTCGCTGGGATAATCAGGTAAAAATACATTCATATTATAAGACCATAAACTTGTTTTTTGACCTTGCATACATATCGTTATGTTGTTGGAGACCCATAAAACCGAAATATGACCCTTTTGAATGTGTAATGGGGCTCTTTAAGTCATGACCGAAGAATTTGTAGTAAAACTTTATTTGATGACCTAAGGGACAAAGGAGTTGAATGTAACTTAATAAGTTCAGAAATATAAGAAGGTGCTTGCCTATTCAGTGCTTTAAACACAATAAGTAAACTCTTGAACTGAATTCTAAAATTAACAGGAAGCCAATGAAGGGCTGCTAAAGCTAGTGACATATGAGCATGTTTTTTGGTACCTGTTAAAAGTCTAGCTGCCACATTTTGAACCAACTGCAAGCATGCCAATGAAGATTGAGGAAGACCTTATATACATATAATTACAATAGTCTAGGCGAGATTTGATAAAAGCATGTACAGTATAACTTTTTCCAGATCTTGAAAGGAAATTTTGGATTTAAGTATGGACATGATCTTCAGCTGATTCTTAACGACTGAGCGTATACATTTTTCTAGACAAAGATCAGAAACAAAGATAACTCCTAGATTTTTTACTTAAGATTTAACAAATGGTGTAAGACTTTTCAAGCCCCCAATATAAGACATTCTTGTTTTTGAGGGGCCAATAAGAATAATCTCAGTTTTGTCATTATTAAGTTGAAGGAAGTTTTTTGCCATCTAACATTTAATATCCTCAAGACAATCAATTAAAGACTGCAGAGTTCTGAGATTTTAAAGGAACATACAACTGAAAATCATCTGCATAAAAATTAAAAGAGATGTTATATTTCCTTATAATATTACCAAGAGTATAAATTATAAGGGGCAGATGTTCTATACTGAAAAGTATTTCAGGTTTGATGTTTGTTCATTTGAGTGTATGATAATATGGTACTAAATGTGTATATTCATGCAAAGTACTGTTTTCTGTAAAATAACCATATTCTAAGTGTCATTATTATCAATTTTAAAGGACATCATAAAACATGAGGGTTGTGCAACAGTATTTTTCTAAAAGAATATATGTCCGTAACAGGATTTTTGTTATTTTGTCATTTAAAGGAACACTTTTACACTCTATACACACTTTTTTGGAAATCAAAATTTCCCCCAGAGTTAAACAGTTACGTTTTATTGGTATTATGCGTAATATCAGTGCACCTGCAGCAGCCATAGTACAGCAGCAAAGTTCCTTGATTAATATGCAGGAACGAGAGTTTTGTTCCTAGCCACCTTGCATATAGCAACTTTTTATTTTTCGTTTAGTTTACACAATGTAACTACAAAAGAGTGAATCTTTAAATATTAGAATCAGTTTTATCGCCAAATGTGCTTTACACACTCAAGGAATTTGTTTTAGCTGCAGAAGGGTTGTTACTAGATTGAATATGGTTGCAAAGTTAACAAGAATTATTTTTATTATTTATGAAATTTCCCATTTATTGTATTTTATTAACGTCTACCCCTACCCCAACCCTAAACCCAACCATCACAGTAACGTAAAAACAGTAGTTGTACCGAGTATTATTTATGCTATCTACTAAATTACCCAATACATTTTTTACGCCTACCCCCACCCCAATCCTAAACCCAACCGTCACAGTACTGTAAAAATATGAATTATTTTTATACAGTGTCATAAAAAAATGCCGCTATATTAATGTGCATATCGCACTTTCAGCCGGACATGTATCCGATCTAGACTTTACCCTACTGAAGCTTCCAGTGTACATAAAGTGACAAGTGACAACACAAGAATAAATATAAGAAAATACAACAAATCTTAAACAGAGATCCAATTAGACAAATGCTCTGGATGTTGAATTGTATGTACAGATTTGTTATAAATATGCAAGTTATAAGGTGCTGTGTACACATGCGTATGAAAAAGTATATGAAAATGATCAAAACTCAGCAAGATGCTAATGGTCTAATCCGATTGAATGAGTTATGCTAAGCTAAGCTAAAAGTCCTTCACCAGATCCAGAGATTGGCTGAATGGATTTAAAAATGGTAAAACTCAACTCTAGCGGAGTCTACCCCCAAAAAAAGTCGAGTGTTGTTTTTAATTATAATTTTTATTTTTAATTAATCAATTTGAAATGTTCAGTAATCATGACAAGAGTAGCTCAACCACTTTCAGTTTTTAAAAAGTAGATTGCATATGAAATAAGGTGTATATAGGTGGCACAGTGGCTCAGTGGTTAGCACTGTTGCCTCACAGCAAGAAGGTCACTGGTTCGAGTCCCAGCTGGGCCAGTTGGTATTTCTGTGTGGAGTTTGCATGTTCTTCACGTGGGTTTCCTTCCGGTGCTCCGGTTTCCCCCACAATTCAAAGACTTGCGCTATAGGTGAATTAAATAAACTAAATTGTCAGTAGCGTATGAGTGTGTGAATGAGAGTGTATGTGTGTTTCCCAATACTGGGTTGCAGCTGGAAGGTGATATGCTGCATAAAACATATGCTGGAATAGTTGGCGGTTCATTCCGCTGTGGCTACCTCTGAAATGGAGACTAAGCTGAAGGAAAATGAATAAGGTGTATATATGTAGTAGACATTCTATAACAATGAGCTTTAAATCACTTAGAATTTGCACAGCAATTGCAGTTGTGTAGTTTTATATTTCTAATTCCTGTGGCGAGCTGATTCATTACACACTAATAATAATAATTAAATAATTAAAATCAACCGCTTGTGTGTGTTTATTTCATTTTGATTTGATTTTTAATATGCAGATCCTGAGATGCGTCTTCCAAAACCGCAGCGGTAAAAAGACACGGCTTGAAGCTTTCTGTCTCACATTTAGGGAAGATTAGAGAGATAAAGGGCTCTGAGAAATCCATATTATTGTGTGCATCCGTCTCAAATAGACGCCAGTTATTATAGTGATTACAGCCACTAATTTCTCCTCTAATGGCTCTTCACCATTAGAGCGCCGCAAAAAAAAGATGGAAATAGTTTTCTCGAATTAGATCCAAGTCATTTCATCAGCTGGCGAGTGGCAGCGCTTTGAGTGTGTGAACCATTGTTTGTAAGTGTTTTCTCATTTGTTTGTGTGGTCTACAGGCCGGCGTTATGTCTGCTATGGGGTTTGCTCTCTCCCTGCTAAAGGGTGATCACAGAGGAAGTGTTAGGATCCATTTCGCACAGGCTTTCTCTCTGAAGGTATGAGTCACACACAAGCACACACTTACTCGCTCATCCACACAGAGGAGCAGATGAAAAATAACCATTTCATTCAAATGCAGAGCATTAACACAATGATTCTTGGGCAGTGGGTGGTCGTAAGGGTGGCAGAGAAAATAATGGTAAGATGCAGACAATAAAATGCATCTAGCCATGTAATTATGCACAGTAAGGAGAAATGCAACAAACTGGTTTATGAACTTGAAAAGGAGCCAAATGTTTTGTGGATGGACAGATTTATTATTATTTGCTTAGTAAATAAGGAATAATTTCACAATTTCTTTTACAATGTAATTGGTATTGCCTAAAATTTGTTAATGTTTTTCCACATAATTTTATGTCTCTCAGTATCCATTTTAAAACATCATAAAATATGCTGTTTATGGTATTCTTTAGAATAAAATTAAATATTAAAAGCATTAAAACATTGCGGGAATTGGGAATATAGCCTTATAATACTTTACTTTTCAAATACTTTAGAATACCATTTAAATATTAAGGGGTCAGTCAGGTCTTCTGTTTTATAATGCAGTTTTGTTTTGAAAAAGAGAAATAAATGTGTTTTATGAAAGTAATTAAATGATTGCACTGTTAATACAAGTGGATGCAAAGTATTTGTATTGCAAACTAATTCTAAACTTCACACAATTTTTTGAAAAATCCTAAAAATATACATCATGGTTTCTCAAAAACATCATTGGCTTTGTCATCAAATGAATGAATATATATATATTCATTCATTTGTATATATTCATTTATATATATATATATATTTTTTTTTTTATGTAATTCATTTATTCATTTTCTTTTCGGCTTAGTCCCTTTTTTAATCTGGGGTCGCAACAGTGGAATGAACCACCAACTTATCCAGCGTACAATTGAAATCAGAATTATTCAACCCCCTGATTAATTAGCCCCCCTGTTAATTTTTGTCCCCAATTTCTGTTTAACGGAGAGATTTTTTTCAACACATTTCTAAACAATAGTTTTACTAACTAATCTCTAATAACTGATTTATTTTATCTTTGACATGATGACAGTAAATAATATTTGACTAGATATTCTTCAATACACTTCTATACAGCTTAAAGTGACATTTAAAGGCTTAACTAGGTTAATTGGGTTAACTAGGCAGGTTAGGGTAGTTAGGCAAGTTATTGTATAATGATGGATTGTTCTGTAGACTATGGAAAAAATAAATAGCTTAAAGGGGTTAATAATTTTGACCTTAAAATGGGTTTTAAAAATTAAAAACTGCTTTTATTCTAGCCAAAATAAAACAAATAAGACTTTCTCCAGAAGAAAAAAATATTATCAGACATACTGTGAAAATTTCCTTGTTCTGTTAAACATCATTTGGGAAATATTTAAAAAAGAATTTTTTTTTTTTAATGGGGTTCAATAATTCTGATTGCAACTGTATGTTTTACGCAGCAGATGCCCTTCCATGATACAATATTACATGATACAATATATATAAATATATATTATATATAATATATAAATATATATTATATATAATATATATAAAGACATGTGCTGTAGGTGAATTGGGTAAGCTAAATTGTAAGCTAAAAAGTAGTGTGTGTGTGTGTGTGAATGAGAGTGTATGTTTCCCAGTACTGGGTTGCGGCTGGAAGGGCATCCGCTGCATAAAACATATGCAAGATAAGTTGGATTCTGCTGTGGCAATCCCTGATTAATAAAGGGACTAAGCTAAAAAGAAAATAAATGAGTCAATGAATGAATGAATAAATAAATAAATAAATAAATAAACAAATAAAGCCTTGATCAGAATGAAGAGACTTATTACATGAAGAAAAAAAACATGATAAAATATTAAACCCCTAAACTGTATTCCCCACATTTTGAGTTCAAGCTTGATCATTCTAGGACAGGGGTGTCCAAACTCTGTCCTAGAGGGCCGGTGTCCTGCAGATTTTAGTACCAACTTGCCTCATCACACCTGCAAGGATGTTTCTAGAAAGCCTATTAAGAGCTAGCCCAGGTGTGTCTGATTGGGGTTGGAACTAAACATTGAAGGACACCGGCCCTCCAGGACTGAGTTTGGACAGCCCTGTTCTAGGTTATATATGCTTATTATATATGTAGTTTGTCAAACTAGCTTATGTTTAGGCCAAAAAATATAAACTTAAAAAAATAAATGTACTGAAAAATTGGGGGGGGGGGTTAACTTAAGCCAAAACTTTTGAACAGTATATTTATTAAAAAGCGGGCGACACAGTGGCTCAGTGGTTAGCATTGTCACCTCACAGCAAGAAGGTCACTGGTTCGAGTCCCGTCTGGGTCAGTTGGCTTTTCTGTTGAGTTTGCATGATCTCCCCATGTTCATGTGGGTTTCCTCCGGATGCTCCGCTTTCCCCCACAGTCCAAAGACATGTGCTAAAGGTGAATTGTATAAATTAAATTGCCCGTAGTGCAATTGTGTGAATAAGTGTGTATGGATGTTTCCCAGTACTGGGTTGCGGCTGGAAGGGCATCCACTGTGTAAAACATATGCTGGATAACTTACATTGTTGGACCTATGCAGTTTATGTTAAAACTAATACATTTTATGTTTGAATTTAAACGTGTTTAAAACTGCCAATTGCTTTTCAAATTTTGGGGTTTGAATCGAAACCAGCGAAGAATCACAGCCTTAATGCAACGTCTCAATTTATGCAGCCAAAGCACAGACACTGTGGAAAAGTTTTTAATGTCTCCCTCGTTCTCTCTCTTTCTCTGTTTCTCAGGAGATGTGTGAGAGTGGAAAGTGTCGTGTGGATGGAGGGCGCCCCCTACAGGACCTGCTGATGACCGCCATTGTGAACAACAGGTCTCTTAAATAGCTCTGTTCCTGCATCCCTCATCTCTTCTCCCCCAGCATCTGTCAGCCCATATGGTCAAAGACAAAAGAGCTTCAAACCATCCTGCAACCTTCATTCTAGATTTCCCTAGTGTTTGCAGCCCCCAGAACACCATAACAACCTCCCAAAATGACCTAGCAACCACCCAGCAACATCTAAAGAACCACCCAGAACACCATAACAGCCACCCAAAATGACCTAGCAACCACCTGACAATGTCTTAGCAACCACCCAGAACACCATAACAGCTACACAAAACGACCTAGCAACCACCTAACAATGTCTTAGCAACCACCAAGAACACCATGACAACCACCCAAAAGGACCTAGTAACCATCTGACAATGTCTTAGCAACCACATACCTTTATATTAGTGACCTAAAAACCACCTAACATCTAAACAGCAACCGCCTAGCATTTTCTTAGCAACCCCTCAGCAACAAAATACGAATGTCCTGTCAACTACTCAGAACTGTCAACTTCTTTGCATTATCAGCAACCGCACAGTACCCTAACAATAATTCAGAAAAGCCTAGCACAGCCAGTTTTAGCATTATAAAAGCAACCACCCAGCAGCATCTAAGCCACTCAAACCACTCAAAACCACCCCAAATGACCTAGCATCCACCTAACAATGTCTTAGCAACCCCCTACAACACTATAACCACACGAAAGGAGGTAGTAAACACTTAGAAGTGGCTTATCAAACCACCCAGAACACCCTAGCAACAACAAGAATGCCCTGTCAACTGCTCTTTAGCAACTTCCTTGCATTATTTTAGCAACCACACAACACCATAGCAATCATTCAGAACAGCTTAGCAGCCAGTTTTAACATTATAAAAGCAACCACACAGCAACATCTTAGCAACCACCCAAAACACCATAACAACCGTCTAAAACAACCTAGCATGCACCTAGCAATGCCTTAGCAACCACTAAACATTATAATAGCAACCTAAAAACCACCATGCATCTAAACAACCGTCAATCTTAGCAACCACACAACACTATAACAACTATTCAGAACAGCTTAGCAGCCATTGTAACATTATCTTAGCAACCACCCAGAACACCATAACAAATACACAAAATGACTTAGCAACCATTACAATCATTAAAAATTATCTAGCAACCATTTAGCAATGTCTTAGCAACCACTTAACATAATAGTGATCTAAAAACCACTTAACATCTAAACAGCAACCGCCACTTTGTTAGCAAGCATCCAGAACACCTACTAAAATCTATTTAGTAACCTCCTTGCATTATCTTAACAACCACAACACTCTAAAAACCATCAAGAACGGCCTAGCAGCCAGTTTTAGCATTATAAAAGCAACCACCCAGCAGCATCTTAGCAACCACCCAGAACACCATAACACTAGCACTTAGTAACCACCCAGAGCACACTCGCAACAGCCAGGGAATATCAACTGCAGCAAACTTTTTAACAACCCTTTTGCATTATCTTAACAACCTAACAGCACCCTAACAATGTCTTAGCAACCACCCAGAACACCACAACAGCCACCCAAAATGGCCCAGCAACCACCTAACAATGTCTTAGCAACAACCCAGAATACCATAAAACCCAATCAAAATTATTTAATAACCACCTATCAATGTCTTAGCAACAATTTAACATAACAGCGATCTAAAATCTAAACAGCAACCCCCTAGCACTTACTTAGGCCCCGTTTACCTCCCCCGTTTAGTTTTGAAACAGCGTTTTAGATCAAAAACGATCCTCGTCCACACTAGCGTTTCATCTAGCGTTTCTAAACATATCTCCGTCCACACTACTCCACCAAAAACATATATCACGTGACCATTCGCTCACTCTGGGCATGCGCGTTCAAGTATAAACAGGAAGCATGTGTCTCGCTCGGCATTTGGTTATTGTTAATCAACAAACGCTGGTTGAACGATGAACACAAGTTATTAGCGAGTGCTCAAACAATAGCTTGCCTCTTGCGAGTATATGCAGCTGCTGTAGTAAAAAAGTCAGAGTTTAACTGCACAATGGCGCCTAAAACAGACAATAGTGCAAACAACGCTCCCATTTCTGTGTCCATGTTGTTGTTTACAGTGAAGGCTGGTCTGCCGTCTTCCGGTAGCATTATAGTCATGTGATAGGGTCTTGACGAATAAGGGAAGGAAACGCAATGACCCAAAAGCCCCAATCAGGTAGCGAATCTCAGCAGCCACTCCTCCTTTTTCAGATGTCTCCATTTTCCCCCATCCACACTGAGACGGAGCAGCAGCGTTTTAGAATGAAAACGGCCACTCCAGCGTTTTCAGGGCTCGAAAACTCCGGCGTAGTGTGGATGGATGACGTAACCGTAGCAAAACTTGTGCGTTTTAAAACTAAAACGCATTAGTGTAAACGGGGCCTTAGTAACCACCCAGAGCACACTGGCAACAACCAGGGAATGTCCTGTCAACTGCACAGAACTTTTTAACAACCTCCTTGCGTTCTTAACAAAAACACTAACACCCTAACAACCATCCAGAACAGCCCAGCAACCACTTTTAGCATTGTAAAAGGGACCACATACAAACACCCTGGTGCTTACTCACCACTCTAACAACATTGCAGATTTCCCCAGAGTTCTGGACCTACACCCCAGTTCTTATCCATGTTTGTGTCGTTTATCTGACGTGCAAAATTGGTAAGTCAAAAATAAGAACAAGATGAGTAAATGATGACAGAAGGAAGCTGGGTTGAAGATGATGCATGATACCTTTCAGTTCAATTTTCAGCAAGTTCAACATATTGCTTTCTTCAAAATGACAAAGTCTCCAGTTTGCTGAATCAGACCTCCAGAGCCACAAGCATTAAACGTTTTTGCATTGCTTTCCCTTTCAAGCAGCCCAGGAAGAAGTAGTTTGTTATTCCATCTCTGGCTCGTAATGAGCTGGAATCTCCTGGAAATCCTACAAAGAGCTTCTCATCTGCTCTCCTGTCTCTTCCTAGCGCCTCAGGGGCTGTTATATGTTTTAAAACGGAGGATCCGCAGCAGGGAGGCTTTATCATGAAGACTCAGCCCTGTGGGACTTGACATTTGCATTTTGACAGCTGATAATAATGTATTGTTGTAAAGGCTTTTGTCGAACACGTTAGGGAACGAGAACAATGAATAGTCAGGTGACAGTCATAGGAGGTTTTGCTGAGGTCTGTAATGTAAATTTAATGTCGAGATCAAGGTCCTGATGGTGTTTCATAGAGTGACAGCGCGTACGCCTCTGAACTATACATTAGACAGACTATGTTGTAATAAAATGAAATGCGGTCGTTTATTTCGTCAGGATGGACTCCATCTTCAGCCAGAAGGATGTTTCCTGGCTCCTGCCAGACACTGTTATGCCTGAACTGCCTCCTGCTTATAGACTGCAAACTATCGCACTGACTCTTCATCTCATCTACTGTAAGTTTGTGTGACACCTGCTGAGTGTAAAAGAACAAACACTTTCACTTTAGTTGTGTTTAATTCATGAGGAAAAGATTTGTGTGTGCTTTTTTTTCTCTCTTTCTTTTTGTTTAGCCTCAACTACAAATATGGCTGTCATGTCTACCAGTCTTGTATCCTGTTTGCTGCTCCACAAGCATCGCAAGGTGTGTATTAACAATTTCTCTTGCTCCAGTATTGAAGTTTTGGCTGATAACTAATGGTGTACCACATGCAGTGTTGGGTGTAATTAGTTACAAAGTAACTAGTTGTTCTAATTAAATTACTTTTAAATTACCTTTAAAAGTAAAAGTAATTTAGTAATTTTAAATTACTTATGATAAATTTAGATATAGGATTACTTTTCATTTTTAGGTAATTTAACCACAGTTACTCATAATGTGCTTACAATTGAGAGAAGCAGAATAATTGTACATTTTGTTATGCACATATATTTTGAAGATTAATTCAAATTTTCAACGAATAAAGGTTAAGTTTGTCAAGATGATTGAACATGCTTTAACAATGAATTAAGAAAATAATGATAATATGTATAAAATGTGGTATCATTTACGTTTCAAAATCTTTAAAAACTTTGTTTTATATATATATATATATACAAATATATATATATATATATATATATATGTATATATATATATATAT